>JAHIAM010004942.1:0-113612 GCA_021605205.1 Aegilops longissima | reverse complement strand
AGTAGAATAGTTCAGACTAGGCCCACTCAATTTTTCAGAAAAGTATGCAACAGGTTTGCCATCTTGTAATAACACACCTCCTAATCCAATTCCACTAGCATCACATTCAAGCTCAAAAGTCTTATTAAAGTCGGGAAGTTGGAGTAAAGGAGCATGTGTCAACTTATCTTTCAATACCGTGAAGGCTTCTTCCATGCGGTACCCCAAACAAAAGGCACATCCTTCTTTGTAAGCTCATTGAGAGGTGCAGCAATGGTGCTAAAGTCTCTCACAAAACGCCTATAGAAACCAGCGAGTCCAAGAAAACTCCTCACTTGTGTGACCGTTTTGGGCTGCGGCCAACTCTCAATAGCTTCAATCTTGGCTTTATCAACTTCAATTCCTGTGGAGTAACAACATAGCCAAGAAAAGATACTCGGTCGGTGCAAAAGGTGCACTTCCCAAGGTTACCAAACAAACGTGCATCACGTAGAGCATTAAAAACAGAACGTAAATGTTCCAAATGTTCTTCCAAAGATTTGCTATAAATCAGTATATCATCAAAGTAAACTACCACAAATCGTCCAATGAAAGCACGTAAAACTTCGTTCATTAATCTCATGAAAGTACTAGGTGCATTAGTTAACCCAAAAGGCATGACTAACCACTCATATAATCCAAACTTAGTTTTAAATGCTGTTTTCCATTCATCTCCCAATTTCATACGAATTTGATGGTATCCACTACGCAAATCAACTTTGGAGAATATTGTAGAGCCACTCAATTCATCAAGCATATCATCTAGCCTAGGAATAGGATGGCGATAACGAATAGTAATATTATTAATGCCTCTACAATCAACACACATACGCCGACGTACCATCCTTTTTAGGCACTAGTATAATAGGAACAGCACAAGGACTAAGAGATTCGCGTATATAACCTTTGTCGAGCAGCTCCTGTACTTGACGATAATCTCCTTCGTCTCCTCTGGATTGGTACGGTATGGTGCGCGGTTGGGTAGCGATGCACCGGAATTAAGTCAATTTGATGCTCAATCCCTCGAATAGGTGGTAATCCGGTGGCACGTCTTGTGGGAAGACATCAGCGAACTCCCGCAAAATGTTAGTGACAGCGAGGGGCAAAGAGGAAAACACGTCCTCGAATGAAAATAATGCCTCTTTGCACACAAAAGCATAGCAAACAGATTTGCTAGAATCTAGCTCATCAATATCAGATTTGGTGGCAAATAAACATGCACTTTTCAGTTTAATTTCAGAAGCAACATTAGATGGTTTATTATTAGGCTTCATTTGTTGCTCAAATTCTTTTGCCACAATCTGATTTTCACTCTTATTTTTCTCCTGTTTTGCTTTATTAGCTCTATTAATATCATCTTTCAAAATGGAATCAGGAGTCATAGGAAGCAAAGTAATATTTTATCCTTGTGAACAAGAGTATACTGATTGTTTCTACCATGGTGTACAGAATTTTATCAAATTGCCATGGTCTACCAAGTAATAAGGAACATGCTTGCATAGGTACCACATCACAATCAACATAATCAGCATATGTAGAGATACTAAAATGCACACGAACAAAGACGTGTTACCTTAACCTTGCCGCTGTTGTTGAACCATTGGATGTAGTAAGGATGTGGATGTGGTCTTGTGGTGAGAGAAAGCTTCTCCACCATATCCATGCTAGCCAAGTTGTTGCAGCTCCCTCCATCTATGATGGCGCTGAATAGAACGTTCCTTCACAACTCCTTTGTATGGAACAAGTTATGCCTCTGATTTTGCTCAGCTTGTGTAACCTGCACACTCAAAACACGTTGAGCAACTAAACATTCATACCTGTCGGCATCTTCAGCAGCCATGTATTGCGTCTCAAGATCGAATCATCTCCACCGTGTTCTTCATGTGTAATAAGAGCCAAAGTCTCTTCATCATAGTCACTAAGCGGACTCATACCCACCATCCTCGTAGCAATCATCACACGCTGAGATTGGCATTCTCTCAAGAAATGTCCTCTTCCCTTACAACGACGACAAATAATATCACTTGTGTGCCCTGTTGGCGCCATGGAAGAAGAAGAGCTCTGTAGGCCCAGCAGTGTGCTCTTGGCGATAGTGGTGGTTGTGCCTGCTTTCTTGTATCACGGTTGGAGGTGGCAGCCGACGGAGGTGCGGTGTAGTAGAGCGTGTGGAAGTAGATGATGCACGTGGTGTCCATGATGAAGGTCGACCTGCGAGAAAAGTTAGTCCGCGCCAACGCCTATCGATCCTGCACTTCACGTTCAGCTTTACAAGCAAGATGGAATAATCGAGTGATATTATTATAATCCTTGTAGTCTAGAATGGTTTGAATCTCTCTATTTAATCCACCCAGAAAACGTGCAAGCATAGCTTCATTATCCTCAACAATACCACATCTAATCAAGCCAGTTTGTAATTCCTGATAATATTCTTCTACCGAATTTTTTCCTTGTCTTAAGCGCTGCAATTTTTGAAGTAATTCACGTTGATAATATGGAGGAACCCAACGAGTACGCATAGCAGTTTTCAAAGCAGCCCAAGTAGCTGGAACAGGATATAATCTACAATGTTCAGACCACCAAACACATGCAAAGCTAGTGAAAGCACAAACAGCAGCAGGAACACGTCTCTCCTCAGGATATTGTAAACATGTAAATCGTTGTTCAGTTTCTAATTCCCAAGTAAGATATATATCAGGAACATATCTACCCTCAAATGGTGGAATATTCAATTTCAGTTTAGGGAGATGGTCATGATCTCGTACCTGAAGGGGAGCCCGAACATCGCCATTATTTGCATGTGGGCGACCTGGTGGTTGTGGTGCTGGTGGTTGCACGTAGTTCGATGTTGATCAACCTCATCCTCGTAAGCTCTCACATAATCATCCTCCCCGCCGCAGCAGCAGGAGCCATGAAGTATCAACAGCAGCACCAAAGAGCTTGGCGGTGAAGAGGGACACGGAAGCTCGGCGGAGGGCTGTTTCGCGATGTGGAGGTAGTCCGTGTTGTTGTAGTAGAGGTGCGTTAGGTGCAGCCGGTGGTGGTGGTGGTAGACGCATGAGCAATTCATTAAACTTGATATCGAGCTTCGTTTCGAACGCCTTCTCAATGCCATCTATCTTCTCCATGGCCTCTTCAAATCTATTTAGCACATCGTCCACCTGCCCACTCATCATTTGTTGAAACTTATCATGTAGCGCTTTGTTTGTCATGTTCTCCCAGTCAGTCTCGTCGACTTGTGATCCTGCCATGGTTAGCAGCAATAGAAACACACAAGAATATGATTCGACAGACTACTAGGAAGTGGTGGTGGTGGTGTGGTGGACGATCACAAATCCGTCAAGCAAATCTCAAATTCTTACCAGTTCTTACCCAAAGAAGAAGCGGTGATCGGCAACCGATGTAGTCAAAACTCTCAAAGCTTGGATAGAGCGATTACGAGGGACGATCAAGCGCATACGATGTAGATGTATGTGGAGCTGGGAAGGCTTATAATATGGTAGCAAAAGGGTCAGCAATAATCAATTCAGAGATGCAAAGTTGAATAAGCGCTCAACGACGATCTTGTCTTGGTCCTAGGCTGAACCGTGCTAGAGACGCGAGCCTAGAACACTAACAAAATCACGGCGCTGCACGAAACAACGGAAAAGCACACTCTGAAATTTTTTTTTTCGCTCTTTTTTTTGTTTTTCTTTGCGCTGCTCTTTTTTTTTTTTTTGCGAAAAATCACTATAATGGCGAGTGTCTCAAAACTCTTCCTGTGTCAAATCGACAGGATGGGCACGAAATTGTTTCGACCAAAAAAATTTTTTTTTTGCCTTGACCCAAAAAGCTGAAGCAGGTCAAAAAACTTTCTATAACGGCGATCGCCTCAATCCACTTAGAAACACCTAAAAATAGGGTAGCGAAAAATTTTTTGACAAGCACGTTTTGGAAAATTTTGGGCCTAAACGGAGGGTGGTTTCCAGACTCTTTTTTTTTCGAAACCTACTCCGGCAAGGAAACACGAATCGGAAACTAGATGGATCTCGAAAACAAACCTAATATGAGAAAACTTCGGATTGCTGGTGGATATATGGTGGTGGTATATGACAATGTGGTGGTATATGGTAGCGGTGGTGGTATATGGATACGGATTGGTGGTGGTAGATGGATACGGATTCAGGCGGTGGCGGAAAAGCAATGGTGGTAGATGGCAAGGCGATGATGATGGTGCGGCAAGGCGTGACAACTTATGACCGAACTCGAAACTCTAAAAGACTAGACTCTAAGACCAGCAACTTGACACGACGATGCAACCGCAAATTCAACAAAGCAAAAACCCTAAAAAGATTATGCAAAGGCTCAGATTGGTTCGGATATGATGAACTAACCTAATTTTTTTGTGGCTTTTTCGTGGACAATAGGTATGAAGAACAGACTCGATCTAAACTACGAAAAACTGGAAAATCTCACCGAGCAACCTGGAAATCTGATACCACTTGATAGAGGCAAAGGTGTCCGATGTTTCGATGAGATGGTGGCTATCGTTTACGTGGGAGTCGACCTTGACGATCCGACTACGATCGTGCGAGACGTCGCGCCTTAGCAATCGCTAAACCAACTTCCGAGGGTTATTGACCACGCCGAGCACGATCAACGACCACGAGGGCCTGTTTCCTGCGAGCAAACGAAGAACAAGCAAGAAACTGAGATTGCAATCTGGATATTGCGAATATAAGATGAAAGCTTTATTGATCAAGGTGGGGTTACTGTGGCGCCTTTGTGCAGTCGTTGAACACAAGCGAAACGCGAAGTTGCAGCTATGGCGAACTTTTAATCTAAACAAAACCCAAGGTCTAAACGGTGCCCTAAGGGCTGTATATATGGAGGAAGAGGGGAATTTCGTGGCCCTTGGTGGAGGGGTCCAAATCAACCCTAACTCTTGTTTCCCACACATACGGACTCTAAAACAGCCTATACTTAAGTATTTCGAAATTACATGGGCCTGGCCCAATAATAAGGTGACGCAGCACCTAGAATAGCCTCGGGGCGACATTTATGAAGTAGCATCTTGTATATTTCGTCCAAGGCTTCATGCACCCATTATGGTGGCTTCAAAGTCCTGAAATCATCACTTGTAACTCCGTTCTTGTTCCCCTTAGCATGGCATTATCTCCATGCTTGTTCTTGCTCAATGTCCATCCTTCTCCAAGCTAGGGCCTTCATTTGTAAGCAAAACAAATGTATCCAATTTAGGCAGCATCATATTCTCATGAACATTAGAATCATTACCAAGAAACGAAAGTACCTGATAATTTAATTGGCGTGCGCGAGCTCTAGTAATTGGTCCAGTATATGTAGCAGTAGGGGCTGTGGGTGTAACAATGGTATTGATGTCCTCATCAGAGAGCAATTCTAACAAGTAATGACATAATTATGGCTCTCTGAAATAGGTGTGTCCAGCAAGGAATCAAGACTCAAAACACAAAATAAAACAAGCAAAGACTCATATCATACAAGACGCTCCAAGCAAAACACATAGTGTGTGACGAATAAAAATATAGCTTCGAGTAAATACCGATGGTCGTTAGCAGAAAGAGGGGATGCCACTCGGGGCATCCCCTAGCTTAGTTGCTTGCTCTCTTTTGGATAATAGCTTGGGATGTCGGGGCATCCCCAAGCTTAGGCTCTTCTTACTCCTTATTCCTTCATCCATCGTAAGATAACACAAAACTTGAAAACTTCAATCACACAAAACTCAACAAAACCTTCGTGAGATCCATTAGTAAAAGAAAGCAAATCACTACTATAAGTACTATACCAAACCAATTCATATTTTGTTTTTGCATTATATCTACTGTAGAGCCATCAAAACAAGCACACAACGCAAAGAAAATAGAATCTGTCAAAACAGAACAGTCTGTAGCAATCTGACTATTTAGAATACTTCTGAGACTCGATAAATTCTGAAAAATTAGGACGACTTGAGAAATTTGTATATTAATCTACTCCAGAAAGAATCATGCTCTGGTAAAAAATGAGAATTGTTTTCATGAGAGCAAAAGTTTATGTTTTTCAGCAAGATCAAACAACTATCATCCAAGAAGATCCTAAAGGCTTTACTTGGCACAAACACTAACTAAAACACAAAAAACACAATCAAAACAGTAGAATAATTGTGCTAACACTCAAGTACAGAAAGTGAAAAGCAAAAATAAATTTTATTCATTGGGTTGCCTCCCAACAAGCGCTATTGTTTCACGCCCCTAGCTAGGCATAAGATTTTGAAGATGTTCACATGAAAGATAATAATAGAAACACAAAGAGAGCATCATAAAACATGTGAAAAACACACTTGGTCTAACATACTTCCTATGCATAGGAATTTTATAAGTAAACAAATTATCAAGACAAGCAAAAACTAGCATATGCAAGGAAGAAGAAAGAAACAATAGCAATCTCAACCTAACGAGAGGTAATTTAGTAACATGAAAATTTCTACAACCATATTTTCCTCTCTCATAATAATTACATGTAGCATCATAGTCAAGTTCAACAATATAGCTATCATATAAATACTCCCTTCATGATCCACATGCATGCAAAGTTGACACTCCTCAGAAATAGTGGGATTACCGTCAAATAAAGTCATGACCTCTCCAAGCCCACTTTCATCAAAAATCTCATTAGATTGAACACTCTCCAATTATGTGGGATTATTTTTATCTAAAGTTGACTCTCTTCCAAACCTACTTTTATTATCATCGCAAGCATATTCATGATGAAGTTTAAATAAAATTTTAAGAACATAAGAATCATTATCACCCCAATCATGATCATTGCAATAAGTAGCGGACATAGCAATATAAGCATCCCTAAGCTTGGGGTTTTGCATATTATTAGCACAATTGACACTAATGGAATTTATAGTAAAATCATTGCAATCATGCTTTTCATTCAAGGAGCTATCATGAATCACTTCATAAATTTCTTCACCACAATTTCCAGATTCACGAATCACAAGCAAAACTTCATAAAGATAATCTAGTGCACTCAACTCACTAGCAATTGGTTCATCATGATTGGATCTTTTAAAAAGATTAGCAAGTGGATGGGGATCCATATCAATAGATTTTTAGCAAGTGAAGATGCAAGCAAATAGAGGGCACATGGAAACACAATTGAAGAAGAGGTCTAACGAGAAAAAAGGCAAACAAAAAGAAGGCAAGTAAAAAGGCATTTTTTCGTGAAGTGGGGGAGATGAAAACGAGAGGAAAATGACGAATAATGTAAATTGCGAGGAGATGAGATTTGTGATTAGGAACCTGGTATATCTTGAAGATCCTCCCCGGCAACGGCACCAGAAATTCCTTTTGATGCGGCTTGAAGCTACGTCGGTATTTCCCCAAAGAGGAAGGGATGATGGAGCACAGCGGTGGTAGGTATTTCCCTTAGTTATGAGATCAAGGTTATTGAACCAGTAGGAGAACCAAGCAACCCGACGAAAACAGCACCTGAACACAAATAACAACTTCTCGCAACCCGAAATGTAAAAGGGGTTGTCAATCCCTTTCGGGTAGCGGCGCCCCAAGATGGGCAAACGAACGTGAATAAATTGTAGTAGATTGATAGATTGAACGCCAAATAAAATAAATAAGAATAAAATAAAATGCAGAAAGTTATTTTTGTATTTTTGGTTTAATAGATCTGAAAATAAAAGCAAAGGAAAATAGACCGCAAAGGAAAATAATATGAGAAAGAGACCCGGGGGTCGTAGGTTTCACTAGTGGCTTCTCTCGAGAAAAATAGCAAACGGTGGGTAAACAAATTACTGTTGGGAAATTGATAGAAGTTCAAATACTCATGATGATATCCAGGCAATGATCATTATATAGGCATCACATCCAAGATTAATAGACTGACTCCTGCCTACATCTACTACTATTACTCCAGACATCGACTACTATCCAGCATGCATCTAGTGTATTAAGTTCATGGAGAAACGAGTAATGCAATAAGAATGATGACATGATGTAGACAAGATCTATCTATGTAGAGGTAGACCCATCATTTTATCCTTAGTAGCAATAATACATACATGTTGGTTCCCCTTCTGTCATTGGGATCAAGCACCGTAAGATCGAACCCACTACAAAGCACCTCTTCCCATTGCAAGATAAATAGATCAAGTTGGCCAAACAAAACCCAAATATCAGAGAAGAAATACGAGGATATAAGCAATCATGCATAAAAGAGATCAAAGAAACTCAAATACTTTCATGGATATAAAAAGATAGATCTAATCATAAACTCAAAGTTCATCCGATCCCAACAAACACACCACAAAAAGAGTTACATCATATGGATCTCCAAGAGACCATTGTATTGAGAATTCAGCGAGAGAGAGGAAACCATCTAGCTACTAACTACGAACCCAAAGGTCTACAAAGAACTACTCACGCATCATCGGAGAGGCACCAATGGAGGTGGTGAACCCCATCCGTGATTGTGTCTAGATTTGATCTGGTGGTTCTGGACTCTGCGGCGGCTGGAATTGGTTTTCATCGACTCCCCTAGGGTTCCTTGAATATTGGGGTATTTATAGAGCAAAGAGGCGGTCCGGGGGGCACCCAAGGTGGGCACAACCCACCAGGGCGCACCTGGGCCTCCTGGCGTGCCCTGGTGGGTTCCGCTCTCCTCGGAGCACCCCCAGGCACAGCCTTGGCCCATTAGGTGTCTTCTGGTCCCAAAAAAATCTTCGTAAAGTTTCGTTGCATTTGGACTTCGTTTGGTATTGATTTCCTCTGATGTAAAAAACATGCTGACAACAGCAACTCACGCTTGGCACTATGTCAATAGGTTAGTACCAAAAAATTATATAAAATGGCTATAAAATGATTATAAAACATCCAAGATTGATAATATAATAGCATGGAACAATCAAAAATTATAGATACGTTGGAGACGTATCACATGCTCACACAATAAGATGACAAATGAAATATGTGGCAAGGCATGCACAAACACTCTAGCATCTATCAAGCAATTGGCGATGACTAGGTCATCTATATATGAGTATATTGACTGAGGAGTTTAGGTCATACTCATCGTTTAAGCACAAGTGGGGTTACCACTTTTACATAAAGCATTGTTGTGTTCACACCATTAGAGTTGCTTTCGCTCAATTCTTACAGTAAAGCTCCCCCTAGATGTGATATCCCCCCTAAGAGGGATGAACTAACCTTGGGTTCTGTCGATGATGACTTCATGTAGATGTTGAAGATGTGGATGCTCAATGTTGATGTAGATCATTTGGACCAATCCATTGGCATGAGTTGCACTTTCAATACCTACATGGGTTAGTCCCACAAGGAACAAACAAGGACATCCATAGACATAGAGTGAATTATACACAAGATGATGTCCATGAAAGCATTAGGTTACCTTGTCCCTTGACTTACCAACAAGAGGGTTTGTGACTCCTTAAACTAGTGCAAGATGTGGAAGTTGTTTGCACTTGTCCTTGCCAAAATGAATATGAGTGAAGTATGTTGGCGGAGTCACCCTCAAGAACTCTCTAGTTCTTCTTCTTTGGAGTCATAGTCGTACTTGATGAAGTAGAACTTGATGTAGTCTTGGGAACCCACTTGACCAAGGCCTTCGGAGCTTCTTCAAATGCATCAATCTCCTCTTGAAGCTTGTCCTTGCCTTTTAGCTTGTAGTCTTGTGGTGGAAGATCATCTTGAGCTTGTGTCCCCTTGAAGGAAGTATGATCATACTTCTCTTGTTGAGGAACAAACTTTGTCTTGGGGTATTGATCTTCTTCCCACTCAACTCCATTGGCATTGAACTTTCGTTCAAAACCAACACCTTGATTCTTCCGGTGCCTTCATTGCTTGCATACAATTTCCTCAAATTGCTTACCTCCGGCAAGACTCTTGTAAACACCTTTCTCTATAATTCCCTTCAATAAGCTATTTTCTTGCTCAAGTGTAACTTGGCTAAGAGAATCATTAGTGGAATCAAGAGAACTACTATAAGCAACAATATTGGATTTAGCATGATTTACTCTGATAACTACTCTTGTTGCTAGATTTTACTTGTGGCACGTATGTAGACAAGAGGAAATGCTTGGCAATGTAAGAAGAACTTTTCTTACGAAGATCATTTAAGAACCCATGCTCTTGCTCCAGGTTGAGCTTTTCAAAGCGTAGCTTCTCATGAGTCTTTAAAAGCTCTCGATGATCTTCTAAGGTAGTTTCATGAGCTAACTTAAGAGTGTTTAGTTCTTTAGTTAGACGCTCAATCTCCTTCTTATCATCGTCATTCGTTTTATCTTGATTAGCATGATTAATAGCAAGTTCATCATAGTTTTCATCATTAGAGTTGTCAACAAGTAAATCATCATCACCTAGCAAATCATCTTCATCAGTATTGAAATCAACATACTCAGGGTGTGATGCCTTTGGGCCTTTAGCCAGGAAGCATCTTCCAATTCCTTCATTTGGTGAATCAAAAATGTCATAGGAGTTGGTTGACACAAGTGCTACACCGGCAACACCTTCATCTTGAGTATATTCAGAGTCAGAGTGATAACTTCTCTCAGAGTGGTTATCAGAGTCGGAACCGGATACCCATTCACCAACGTGAGCTTGATGTCTTCGTTTTGTATAGCTCCTGGATGACTTGTCCTTCCTTTCCGAATCCTTGCTTCTGTGAGAGGTTCTTCGTTCATAACGATCATCTCTACTCCTTCCCTCCCTCGGAGGTGATTCTTCTCTTTTGCTTCTCCTTTTAGGTGAGTCTTCTCTTCTTTTGTAGGGAGTCGTACACTCATTGGAGTAGTGTCCGGGTCTTCCACAATTGTAGCAATTACGCTCACGACAAGAAGATCTTTTGTCATTGTAGGACCTTGACTTGGAACTTCTTTCTTTGCTTCTACTCTTGTAGAACTTGTTGAAGTTCTTCACCATTAAGCCCAATTACTCATTGAAGGCTTGTTTCTCACTTGATGATGTAGGAGCATCACATGAGGCTTTGTAAGAACCACTAGACTTGTTGTGAAGCTCTTCTTTATCTTGAGAGACATCTCATGAGCAATAATTCTACCACTGACTTCCGTTGGCTTGATATCTTTGTAATTGGGCATCATTCGGATCAATGTGCACATGGTATCATATTTTCCAACTAAGGATCTTAGGTTCTTCTCGATGATGAATCTATCGGTCATCTCTTCACTTCCTAAGCCGGCAATCTCATTTGTGATGAGAGCAAGCCTAGAGTACATTTCAGCGATACCTTCACCATCCTTCATTTTGAACTTGTCAAATTGACTTTGAAGCACATCCAATTTGGATTCCTTGATGGAGTCGGTACCTTCGTGCATATCAATCAAAGTATCCCAAATTTCCTTTGCATTCTCAAGACGGCTGATTTTGTTGAATTCTTCGGGGCACAATCCATTGAAGAGGATATCGCAAGCTTGAGCATTGTATTGCAACATCTTCAATTCTTCTGCGGTGGCTTCACGATTCAGTTCTCTCCCATCGAAGAATTCACCTTGCAAGCCAATCAAACAATAGCCCAAACGGCGGAGTTATGTCCAAGAATATGCATTTTCATCTTATGCTTCCAACTAGCAAAATTTGTACCATCAAAGTAAGGACCTCTACGGTGGTAATTTCCCTCGCTAGATGACATACTCTCCTAGGTTGTGAAACCAAGGCTATTATCACCAAAGCTATAGAAACAAAGGAAAATGGAGACCAAAGCTCTGATACCACTTGTAGGATCGAAAGTATGTCTAGAGGGGGGTGATTAGACTACTTGACCAAATAAAAATCTAGCCTTTTCCCAAATTTAAGTCTTGGCAGATTTTAGCAACTTAGCACAAGTCAAGCAATCAACCTGCACATGCAATTCTAAGACTATAGCAGCGGAATGTAAATCATTGCATATGAAGGTAAAGGGGAGGAGTTTGGAGGGAGCAAACGCAATGTAGACACGGAGATTTTTGGCATGGTTCCAATAGGTGGTGCTATCGTACATCCACGTTGATGGAGACTTCAGCCCATGAAGGGTAACGGTTGCGCGAGTCCACGAAGGGCTCCACCCACGAAGGGTCCACAAAGAAGCAACCTTGTTTATCCCACCATTTCCATTGCCCACAAAGGACTTGCCTCACTTGGGTAGATCGTCACGAAGTAGGTGATCTCCTTGCCCTTACAAACTCCTTGGTTCAACTCCACAATCTTTATGGGGGCTCCCAAGTGACACCTAACCAATCTAGGAGACACCACTCTCCAAAAGGTAATAGATGGTGTGTTGATAATGAACTCCTTGCTCTTGTTCTTCAAATGATAGTCTCCCCAACGCTCAACTCTCTCTCTCTCTCTCTCTCTCTCTCAGATTTGGATATGGTGGAAAGATGATTTGAGTGGAAAGCAACTTGGGGAAGGCTAGAGATCAAGATTCTTGTGGTTGGATTGAAATATCTTGGTCTCAACACATGAGTAGGTGGTTCTCTCCTAGAAAATGAATGCTGGAAGTGTAGGCACGTTCTGATGGCTCTCTCCACGAATGGAGGAAGGCTGGAGGGGTATATAAAGCCTCCACACAAAAACTAACCATTACACACAATTTACCTAACTCGGTGGGACTGAATAGTGAAACTCGGTCAGACCGATTTAGTTGAAAATGTGAACATTAGGCTTTTTGGTGGGACCGACATGATCAACTCGGTGGGACCGATGTGCTAGGGTTAGGGCATAACTTGATTCGGTGAGACCGATCACATGAACCCAGTGGGACCGATTTCAGTAATAGGCAAACAGGGAGTTGGTCAGGCAAACTCGGTGGGACCGATCGCTCATTTCGGTGGGACCGAAACGTTACGAAAAGGAAACCGAGTTTGCATTGCGAACTCGGTGGGACCGATCGCTCATCTCGGTTAGACCAAAACGTTACGAAGGGAAACAGAGAGTTTGCAATCCCATCTCGGTGAGACCGAGATCCCTATCGGTGAGACCGAATTGATTAGGGTTTCTGGCAGTGGCTATGTCAAATGAACTCGGTGGCGCCAAGTTTGACTTTAGGTTTAGGACATATGTGGAAATGAGAAAGTGGTTGAGGGCTTTTGGAGCATATCACTAAGCATTTTGAGCAAGCAAGCCATTAACCAACACCTTATCCCCTTTTAATAGTATTGGCTTTTCCTATGGACTCAATGTGATCTTGGATCACTAAAATGAAAATGTAGAGTCTTGAGCTTTTGCCAATATGTGTCCTTAGCATTTTTTAGGGGTCCACATCTCTAGTCCATGCCATGCCAATCATTGAACTTTCTGAAATGATCATCTTGAAAGAGTATTAGTTCAATGAGATATATGTTGTTAAGAATTACCAAAACCACCCAGGGATTAGTTGCACTTTCAGGAGGTTTCCGCTCGTCAGGACCAAAATAACTTATCCAAAGGGCGGTTCTCAGTTCGCGGCATGGCGCTTGTTCTTCTGAAAAACTTCTTAATCATTTGGGCTTCGGAAAGCCTTGTAATAGGCTAGTTGAAACAATGATCTACCATGCCATCATGCATGTTTTAATCCTTTGACTATTTAAGCCACCGTTCTTGATTTTTATCACCGGCCATTGGTGTGTATAACATTATCACTTATGTGGATCAGATCAAGCAGCATCATTCTTCCTGTAGACAAGGAAACATCATATACCCCGGCGGTTTACACCAGGGCGGGTCACAAATATCTTTTGAAAGAAACCTGATATAATGATCTTTGATAAAAAAAGGACTAACATGTTATTTTAGCCGGAAATATGCCAGCGACTTAAAGTCGAAGGCTGGGCGGTGTCGGTGTACAAAAGTAGGGGCTCTCCTTTTGACCCATTTACTTGTGTACGGGCAGTCAAAGCCACGTGCCACGGCCACACTTAGTAGGGCAGAGGAGGGAAGCCGGAGAGAAGCCAAAGCACAAGACAACCAAGGCAACGCCAAGATCAGAAATACAGGAGGACAAGGGGGCAAGGCAGCCTCCGCAGCCCCGGCAAGAGCCTTGCCGGGGCAGCCTGCCCGATGCCAGCGGAGCAAGCCACCCTTGAGCCCACAGGTTCCAACCCAACCAACTACATTGGAACCAAGGCTCGGGAGGCGCCTCTATGGTGGCATGCAGATCTTCGTCAAGATCATAAACATGTGAAATCAGATGAGGACCAGAAGGCGGCGACCCTCGGTGGGATCCTATAATAAATCCACAAGACCCCCCGGCAAGCGCCTTGCCGGGGATGACTGCAACGCCACGGCAAGATCCTTGTTGGGCCCCCGGCAAGACCTTTGTCGAGGGCATCAGCTGTAGACCTTTCCACCTTTCCACCTCTTGTGTGCCACTGTGGCAACCCCTTTTTTCCTACAAAAGGAGGCCCGAGGTGACCAGGAAAGGGATTCGGCTCTTTTGGGCAAGTTGCACCCTGTAGCTAGCTCAAGAACACAAGAACACTCATAACATCCACCAAAGCAGGACTAGGGTATTACGCATTTCCAGCCTGAACCTGGGTAAACGATCCGTGTGCTTCCTATCAGACCTACTCTTTGCACAACCTCGTGTCGCCGACCGTAGAAGGGATCCCAGTGACCCCATCGATGTCGTTCCCACCGACATCTTTGGCGCGCCAGGTAGGGAGGCGCAGTTGTGAGAATCCGATCTAGCAGTTAGCCTAGTAGTTCTTCATCGCCATGGCTCCCAAGAAGAAGAAGGCTGTAGCGACCAGACCCGAATGGATCAAGTCTCTGTGCTCAGTGTCATCCCTGGATCAGTAATGCTGACACCACACAAGATTGAAGGATTTATAGCGAGTAGCAATCACACACTTATTACATCGTTGTCCACAAAGGAACTTATTACAATAATATGGCTTAAGGCCATCTAATAATAACAATGGAAGGCTTGGAAGATAAGTGAGTCCATCAACTCCATCGGCATCACCGAGTATAGAACCACGACCTAACACCTTACTGTAAATGCGAAAAGTCTCATAGCGTGAAAGTTGCAGCCAAAACGGTCAAGACATGGAATATCTTGGCAATGTAACACATAGAGACAATGAAAGAATAAGCCTATACTACATGCATATTTGGCTGGTGGTAAGGCTCTCTGATTACATTTTGCATAAAGCTAGTTTTCCCTACAACAAAGGAATAATTTTATTTAACTATCATGGTGGTTGCTAAACATTGAGAATGGTTGACAGCATCCTCAATCCCAATTAAAAGTACTCATCAAAATCCCAATAATATTTATTAGAAGTAACATGTTGAGATTAACATGATATTCAATTACCGGATACTCAAAACGTCCATAACCGGGGACACGGCTAATCATGATTAGTTTATACACTCTGCAGAGGTTTGTGCACTTTTCCCCACAAGACTCGATCGCCTCCGCTTGGTTCTCGCACTACATGGTGTTTGAGAAACGGATGACCGAGACATAGTCTTCGTGGCGCTAGCACCTTACATGTGGGTAGACCGTACCAACCTACATCCCCTACATCAGCTAGCCTACCCGTAAGAGTTCGCACAACTTAGTCAACTACGCCAGAGCCCATAATGGCTTGTGGCTGCACACGGAAGTTTCCAGTTTGAATAATCTTATGATCCCTTAGAGCACAGGTGGCGGTCCAAGAAATACAGCAAATCTCGATGGAAACCAGGTGCCTCAATCCACCGAGATGTGTATTTGGTTGCCACCTTAAATAAACCATTAATTAACAATCTCACATCTGTCATGGATATTCACTCACCCAATCCACGTCTACTAGCATAGCATAGCATAATAAGCAAACGTAGAAGTAACTCCCAATGTTTCATAAGTAAAACAGGTAATAGGTACTACCTCAATCTACTTCCCAACCCACAATTTAATTAGATCCTAAACATGCAAGTGTTTGAGGGTTTGATCTAATGCAATAAAACTGGGTAGTCAAAAAAATATGATCAAGTGTTACTTGCCTTGCTGATGATCCGCGAGACCTAGAGATTCGAAGTAACAAGCGGCGCACTCCGGGTGATCTAACGCAGACAAACAACAAGCATACAATAAGTACTCATCTAATGCACAGGGAAATCTCGAATAAAAGATCTAACCAGAGAGTTCAACTTAAGAACCCTGGTTGCAAAAGAATCGAATCAAAATAAAGCATCGGGAGTCGAAACTCGAGAGAGAACGACTCGTTTTTGCAATCTGAAACTAGGTCAAAATTTCACAGTAGCAAAACTCTGGGTAAGTAGGTTAGTCGGAACGGCGATTTCATAACGAAACTCCAGGCGCTTGAATCACCTGATTCCGATAAACGAGCGAGAAAAATAAACAGATTTGAAAATCGGATCGGAAATCAAATCAGAAAAATAACGGATTAAATCCGATTAAAAGAAAACGACGAACGGATTAAATAACGGACGTTTGTTAACAGAACTAATCCAACGAACACATTCATTGAAACGAATGGTTCGGTGAACGTTCATTAAATAAGAAAACCGAAAAAAAATAAAAACCATCTAGGGTTTTAAAAAACCGAACATCTTAAAAAAACCGGATCGGTCTTTTTTAAAAACCGGATCGGGGTTTGCGGCGGCGGTTACCTCCGTGGCCCATTGGCGGGGCTCGGGCGGCGGTGGGGTCCCAAGGGGTCGGGGGGGGCGAGGGGCGGCGAGGTCGGCGGTGGCGGCGACAAGCGGCGGCGGCGTCGGAGACGGCAGCGGCGGTGGCGCGGTTCGGGCGGCAAGGCGGCTCGGTTAGAAGCGGCGGCGGGGAGAGAGAGGGGGTGGCGGCGGTTAAATAGGAGGGGGTTGCGCCTTGGGAAGGGGGCACAGGCGGCGGCGTGGCCGCCGAGTCGGGAGGAGGCGGCGGGGACTCCTCCAGCGGCGTCTTGTGAGGAAGGGAGATGGGCAAGGCGGCTGGTGGGCAGGGCCTTGGCCTTGGCAGTAGTGGCGTGTTTTTTTTTTTTTAAACAAAAACTAAACGATTTCAAAATAAAACCAAACGAACTCCGAATTTAATAAAATAAATTTTCCCCGACTCCTAAAAATGAATCGAACAAAATGAACTTTAAAAACGGGCAAATATGCATATATTTTTAAAATGCTCATTTTTGCCTAAAGCAAAATAAATCCTCAAAAGCCAAATTTGATTTGTTTATAATATCTTCATTTTTCCAAAATGTTGGGAAAGTCATATTATTCCCTCTCTTAAATTTTTTATATCGGAAAAACTTTTGAAGATAAATAAATAAATCCAAATGATCCCATTTTCAAAATTTGAAAAATCTCAAATATGAAAATAATGAAATCTCCAACTCTCTCCGAGGGTCCTTGAGTTGCGTGAAATTTTCTAGGATCGGAAAAATGCGAGAAAATATGATATGCATGATGACCTAATGTATAACATTCCAAATTAAAAATTTGGGATGTTACAAACCTACCCCCTTAAGATGAATCTCGCCCTCGAGATTCGGGTTGGCTAGAAAATATGTGAGGGTGGTCCTTAAGCAAAACTTCTTCTCTTTCCCAGGTGGCTTCATCTTGGTGTGGTCGCTCCAATTTGAACTTTGCAAAACTTGATAACCTTGTCATGGGTAACTCTGCTGGCATAGTCGAGAATCTTAACTGGTTTCTCCTCATATGTTAAGTCATCCTTCAACTGAATTGCTTCCAGGGGCACTGTGTCTCTTAACGGTACCTCTGCTATCTCAGGGTGACATTTCTTCAACTGAGAGACGTGGAATACATCATGAACTCCTGACAGTCCTTCTGGCAATTCCAACTTATAAGCAACTTCTCCCATGCGTTGCAAAATCTTGTATGGTCCAACGAAACGTGGGGCTAACTTTCCTTTAACTCCAAAACGCTTAACTCCTCGAAGCGGGGATACTCTAAGATATACTCTGTCTCCAACTTCATACTCAATCGCTTTGCTCTTTGAATCTGCATAGCTCTTACATGCAGGTGGGCTACCTTGAGCCTGTCTCAAGCAACAACCTTCATTCCGACTCCTTAATCAAATCTGGTCCAAACAATGGACGATCTCGGTCTCGTCCCATGACAACGGTGTTCTGCACCTTCTTCCATCTGAGCCTCAAAAGGTGCCATCTTCAAGCTGGTTTGGTAACTGTTGTTGTAGGAAAATTCTGCATACGGCAAATTATCATCCCAACTAGATCCATAATCTAGTGCACAAGCTCTCAGCATATCCTCCAAAATCTGATTGACTCTCTCGGTCATCCATCGGTGCATGGGTGGAAAGCTGTCTTTGAATTCCATCTGGTTCCCAATGTTTCGTGCAACTGGTTCCAAAATTTTGAGGTAAATTGGGTTCCTCTATCGTCGATGCTCCTCGGAACTCCGTGTAAACACACAATTCTGGTCATGTATATCTTTGCCAACTTAGCACTGCTATAGGTAGTCTTAACTGGAATGAAATGAGCTACCTTAGTCAAGCGATTGACTATGACCCAAATCGAGTCATATCCTGAACGGGTCTTTGGCAAACCTGTGATGAAATCCATGCCTAGTTTATCCCACTTCCATTCGGGTATCGGCAATGGTTGTAACAATCCTGCTTGCTTCTGATGCTCTGCTTTTACTTTCTGACATACATCACAAACTGCTACATATTCCGCAATATCCTTCTTCATTCCGGTCCACTAGAAAATATTCTTCAAATCCAAATACATCTTGGTATTTCCTGGGTGAATAGAATAGGGTGAATCATGTGCTTCTTGTAAAATCAACTTCCTGATCTCTGGGTCATTGGGCACATAAACACGGTCTTCAAACCATAGGGTATCGTGCTCATCCTCACGAAATCCTTTAGCTTTTCCTTTGCTCATTTTCTCTTTTATAGAGGCAACTTCCTTATCTGCGTTTTGAGCTTCTCTGATTTTGTCCATCAGTGTTGACTGAATCTCCAATGCTGCTACATAGCCTCTCGGAACTATTTCCAAACATAGCTCTCGAAGGTCCTCGGCTAACTCATTGGGTATCCCTCCCATCATTAGGGTATTGACGTGGCTCTTACGGCTCAATGCGTCTGCTACGACATTAGCCTTTCCGGGGTGATAATGCAATCTCATATCATAATCCTTGATAAGCTCTAACCATCTCCTTTGTGCGAGATTCGGTTCATACGTGTGAAGATGTACTTCAAACTCTTGTGATCCGTATATACTTCACAATGATTACCAATGAGAAAATGTCTCCATGTCTTTAAAGGCGTGCTGGCAATGCTAACTCCAAATCATGTGTGGCATAATTCAACTCATGGGGCTTAAGTTGTCGTGAAGCGTCTGAAACAACTCTTCCTTCCTGCATAAGCACTGCTCCAAGTCCTCGGCGTGAAGCGTCGCAATACACCTCATAATCCTTGGTCGATCCGGCAATATCAAAACTGGTGAGGTAACCAATCTTTTCTTCAACTCCTGAAAACTTGCCTCACAGTCCTCAGTCCATATGAATTTGTTTTCCTTCTTCAACAATTCTGTCATAGGCTTTGCAATTCTTGAGAAATTCTCAATGAATCTTCGGTAGTATCCTGCGGGTCCAAGGAAACTCCGAATCTCTCCAACTGTCGTTGGTGCTTCCCATTTGGTTACGGTCTCAACCTTTGTGGGGTCAACTGCTATTCCTTCTCCGGATATAACATGTCCGAGAAATCCAACTTCCTTTAGCCAAAACTCACACTTGCTGAACTTGGCATACAACTGGTGTTCCCTTAGTTTCTCCAAAACCAATCGCAAATGTTCCTTGTGTTCCTCTTCATTCTTTGAGAAAATCAAAATATCATCAATGAACACCACGACGAACTTATCCAAAAACTCCATAAACACTTTGTTCATCAGGTTCATGAAATAGGCTGGTGCGTTAGTCAGTCCAAATGACATAACGGTATACTCATACAGTCCATATCTTGTGGTAAATGTTGTCTTGGGTATGTCTTGCTCCCGAATCTTCAACTGATGGTACCCTGATCGCAAATCGATCTTGGAAAACACCTTAGCTCCTTGCAAACGATCAAACAGATCATTTATCATAGGTAGTGGGTACTTGTTCTTGATTGTTACTTTATTCAATCCACGATAATCAACAACCATTCTTAACGATCCATCCTTCTTCTCTACTAACAATACGGGTGATCCCCAAGGAGAAGAACTTGGGCGAATAAAACCTTTATCCAATAGTTCCTTAATCTGCTTCTTGATTTCCGCCAAATCCTGTGCGGGCATCCTGTACGGTCGCTTCGATATTGGGCCTGTTCACGGCAACAGCTCGATCAAAACTCAATATCTCTATCCGGTGGCATTCCCGGCAACTCTTAGGAAATACATCGGAAAATCCTTCACCATTGGTACTTCTTCCCGCACCACTCACGATAAGCAATTAACTTGTGCTCTCCTCGGCTCGTGTCGTGATACATACTTGATCCTTCTTCCTTACGGTGTGGTGAGCAAAATTGACTTTGTGGTGCAATCTATGTTTCCTCCATACCTTGATAGCCAATCCATTCCTAATATTACATCCAATCCTTGGGATTCCGAACTATTAGGTCCGAGGGAAAACATAGTGTCCAATCCTTAATGGCGGTCGATCACACCATTTACTAGCCATGTACTCTGCTCCCGTGAGGTTACTAGCATGGGTGACCTAAGGGCTTGGGTTGGTAACTTGTACTTATCCACAAATCCCTTGATATGTATGAATGCGATGCACCATGTCGAAAAGAACAACTGCATAAATGACTTAACCAAAAACTTACCGATTCTTGCATCGGGCTGATCTTCAACCTCCTCCACATCAATGTGGTTCACCCGCCCCTGTTGAAAGGGTTGGGCTTCTTTCGAGCTTCCATTGCCATTTCCATTCGGCCTTACGGACAGTCATTGGCATAATGCCCGATCTTGCGGCACTTAAAGCAAGTAATGTGACTCAGGTCTACTTTGGATGGTGTTGACGGCTTGGTGCGGTTCTGTCCATTGCTTCCTCCATTCCGTTCCCATTCTTGGTGCCATTATGGTTGTGCGAATTACCTCCCCATGGGTATGCTGAAACTGAATTCTGATTTAGGGGTATAACGAGGCTTTTCTTTGGGCTCGAGTTATACTTCCCTTGTCCATACTTCCGCTTGCAGTTCTCAATTCTTTGTTGCTTCCCTTCAATCATGAGGGCTCGGTCTACCAACTCCTGGTAGTTGTTGAAACTTGCTACCATCAACGGCATGTTGAACTCATCATTCAGTCCTTCTAGAAACTTCTCTGTTTAGCAGCGTCAGAGCAACGTCATCCGGGGCATAACGTGCTAATTTACTAAAGTCATCCACGTCTTGCCAACAGTCCTTCCTCCTTGGCGTAAGTTGCGAAACTCACGCTTTTCATGGCCATAGCTCCTGCTGAAACATGGGCGGTCGAAAAGCTTCTTTGAAACTGATCCCATGTGGCGGTGTCCACGGGTAAGTGGCTGTAAATTCTCCCACCATGCTTTGCCGCGGGTCCTTCAAGCTGATGTGCTGCAAACTTCACTCTTTCACCGTCTGTGCATCCTGAAGTGGTCAACTCCCTTCCTATCTTGCGGAGCCAATCATCTGCCACAATTGGCTCGGTGCTACTGGAATACACCGGCGGATTTAGTCTAAGGAAACGAGTCAGGTCATCCGCAGGTGGTGGCGGCGGTGGGTTGTTGTTGTTGTTGTTGCCCTGGTTCTGCACCAATGTTTGAATCAGGGTATTCTGCTGTTGAATCAGTTGGGTGATCTCTGGCGGGAAAACGAATCCGGGGTCGCGTCTCGGAGGCATCTGATGGGTTTAGAAAAGACGAGAATTTAGAATAGATTGAGGTCTAAGGGGAATCACTACCCAAATGCACATGAGCAAATGCACACAAAATCTCTTCATTCAATCAAACAAAGAGCTTACAACGATCTAACTATCGCAAGAGTGAGTGTACTATAATATTTACATGGAGGGAATACTACTAATATGTGGGGGACTTCTACTAATTTGAACCGGTGGAAGACTCCATGATGTCTGCTCCACCGTCGCCTTCAAAGTCGGGTTCACTTGGATCCGAATCGGTGTCGTCGATGTTGATGTAGTCGCTTGGGCAACCAACATCTTGGTCTTCATTCTGGCGCCAACTTCTTCTTGAGTTCTTCGATCTCGTACTTAAGATCGTTATTGTGTCTTGCTAGAGCTACGATCTCGTCCATGTAGTCCTTGCGTGTAGTCTTTAGTTCTCCTTCCAGTTCGACGATCCTTCCCTTTGCATTCTGCAACTCCAACATATCATTGCACATTTGGTTCTCCTGGCGTCGAATGTGCTGATTTAACTCCTGGATGAATGCTGCAATGGACCTATCCTTCTTGGTGCTGACTATGTCCCATTTGTCATCTCGGCGTCCACAAATCTGGTAGATAGTGTCCTTGAGGTCTTCTTGATAAACTTCTCCAATCGTCCCATGGTGATGTGAGCTGCCATGCTCTTTCCAGGACTCAAGTTGGTGCCTTGAAAACACTATCTATAGGCTTGGTGATTGGGGCGAATGTCCTTCTGGAACGTGAGCTTGAATCTTCCAGCTCCTCTTGAGCAGAGTGGCATTGAAAGTTCGGTGAAGCTAGGTAGTCCAATGTTTAGGTACTTGGTGACTTCCTTCAAGTGAAATCAAAAGGTGTGCCTTCATCTGGTTGGGTGTACTTGATCTTCGCGTCCGTCGTCCTAAAGAGTAGAAAAGATGAGGAGTTAGAAAATGGGAAGAGAGTAGTGATCTATGGCTTTTAGCTTAGTGGGCGTGTCCTACAGTCGGCGTGTGCTCGATACCATTCTCTGTGCGACCAGACCGAATGGATCAAGTCTCGTGCTCGGTGTCATCCTGGATCGATAATCTTGACACCACACAAGATTTCAAGGATTTATAGCGAGTAGCAATCACACACTTATTACATCGTTGTCCACAAAGGAACTTATTACAATAATATGGCTTAAGGCCATCTAATAATAACAGCGGAAGGCTTGGAAGATAAGTGAGTCCATCAACTCCATCGGCATCACCGAGTATAGAACCACGACCTAACACCTTACTCGTCGTGCGAAAAGTCTGCATACGTGAAAGTTGCAGCCAAAACGGTCAAGACACATGGAATATCTTGGCAATGTAACACATAGAGAGCAATGAAAGAATAAGCCTATACTACATGCATATTTGGCTGGTGGTAAGGCTCTACGGTTACATTTTTGCATAAAGCTAGTTTTTCCCTACAACAAAGGAATAATTTTATTTAACTATCATGGTGGTTGCTAAACATTGAGAATGGTTGACAGCATCCTCAATCCCAATTAAAAGTACTCATCAAAATCCCAATAATATTTATTAGAAGTAACATGCTGAGATTAACATGATATTCAATTACCGGATACTCAAAACGTCCATAACCGGGGACACGGCTAATCATGATTAGTTTATACACTCTGCAGAGGTTTGTGCACTTTTCCCCACAAGACTCGATCGCCTCCGCTTGGTTCTCGCACTACATGGTGTTTGAGAAACGGATGACCGAGACATAGTCTTTCAGAAGCGCTAGCACCTTACATGTGGGTAGACCGTACCAACCTACATCCCCTACATCAGCTAGCCTACCCGTAAGAGTTCGCACAACTTAGTCAACTACGCCAGAGCCCATAATGGCTTGTGGCTGCACACGGAAGTTTCCAGTTTGAATAATCTTATGATCCCTTAGAGCCTGGGTGGCGGTCCGAAGAAATACAGGCAAATCCTGATGGAAACCAGGTGCCTCAATTGATAGAGGCAAAGGTGTCCCGATCTTTCGATGAGATGATAACTATCGATTTGGTGGAGACGACTTTGACGATCCGACTACAAACGCGTGCCTGACGTTGCGCCTTAGCAATCACTAAACCAACTCCGAGAGGTTATTGACCACGCTGGAGCACGATCAACGACCACGAAGGTCTATTCCTGCAAGCAATCGAAGAACAAGCAAGAATATGATAAAGCAATCTGAATATTGCGAATATATATGAAGTATTGATAATGGTGGGGATCCGTGGCGGTCTTGGTCTGGTCGTTGGACACAAACAAAGTCTGCGAAGTTGCAATGGCTAACTTTAACTAAACAAATCCCAAGGAAAAAGCTACTAGATGGATCTACTTATATAGGAGCAAGGGGTGGCGGCCAAGGAGGTGGGAGGACGTCCCAAGGCAGCCTAAAACTAACCCTAGGTCGTACAAGGCCAATGGGCCCAAGCGGAGGTGACGTAACACTTTTGGACTTGTAGTTTGACTCGGATTCTGCTGCAGCATCAGATTGTTTCGTCTATAACTCAACGCTCCGGACGGATTTTAAGGTGATTCCAATTGGGTTGGAAAATGCACGAAATCTATTTTCCAACAAAAAAAGAATCAACCAATTTGGAGTCCGTATGAAAAAGTTATAGACGTTTTAAGTCAGGTATGTCTGTGCAGTCCGAATCTGAGTCCAGAACGTGAGAGACTTGGACTCTATCTTCTCTTGGGCCAAAAGTGACGTGAGAGAACTTTTTGAACAGCAGGTAAACATCTCTTTCTCCCTTATCTTCATATGTGGATTGTACAAATGTCCCATACACCTGCAATTAGACATGGCACAAAAGTTTGTGAAGTATTTTTGTCCTGGATAACATAAATATATTATTGAATAGTTTGCACTAGAAATCACCTGAGAAATATGCATGTATGCAATATTTTTGGTCTCATCCAAGGTAGTCATGTCCTCATCATCAATCCACCCAGATGTGTATTTGGTTGCCACCTTAAATAAACCATTAATTAACAATCTCACATCTGTCATGGATATTCACTCACCCAATCCACGTCTACTAGCATAGCATAGCATAATAAGCAAACGTAGAAGTAACTCCCAAGGTTTCATAAGTAAAACAGGTAATAGGTACTACCTCAATCTACTTCCCAACCCACAATTTAATTAGATCCTAAACATGCAAGTGTTTGAGGGTTTGATCTAATGCAATAAAACTGGGTAGTCAAAAAAATATGATCAAGTGTTACTTGCCTTGCTGATGATCCGCGAGACCTAGAGATTCGAAGTAACAAGCGGCGCACTCCGGGTGATCTAACGCAGACAAACAACAAGCATACAATAAGTACTCATCTAATGCACAGGGAAATCTCGAATAAAAGATCTAACCAGAGAGTTCAACTTAAGAACCCTGGTTGCAAAAGAATCGAATCAAAATAAAGCATCGGGAGTCGAAACTCGAGAGAGAACGACTCGTTTTTGCAATCTGAAACTAGGTCAAAATTTCACAGTAGCAAAACTCTGGGTAAGTAGGTTAGTCGGAACGGCGATTTCATAACGAAACTCCAGGCGCTTGAATCACCTGATTCCGATAAACGAGCGAGAAAATAAACAGATTTGAAAATCGGATCGGAAATCAAATCAGAAAAATAACGGATTAAATCCGATTAAAAGAAAACGACGAACGGATTAAATAACGGACGTTTGTTAACAGAACTAATCCAACGAACACATTCATTGAAACGAACGGTTCGGTGCACGTTCATTAAATAAGAAAACCGAAAAAAAATAAAAACCATCTAGGGTTTTAAAAAAAAACGAACATCTTAAAAAAACCGGATCGGTCTTTTTTTAAAAAAACCGGATCGGGGTTTATGGGCGGCTACCTCCGGTGGCCGCCATGAGGCTCCGGCGGCGGTGGGTCCCATGGGTCGGGAGGGGTGGCGAGGGGCGGCGAGGTCGGCGGTGGCGACGACGGCAAGGCAAGGTCGGGAGACGGGCGGCAGGGTGGCGCTGGTTCAAGCAGGCGGCGGCTCGGTTAAAGCGGCGGCGACAGGGAGAGGGGGGGTGGGGCGGTTAAATAGGAGGGTTGCGCCTTGGGAAGGGGCACAGGCGGCGGGCCGAGCCGAGTCGGGAGGAGGCGGCGGCGGGACTCCTCCAGCAGCGTCTTGTGAGGAAGGGAGATGGGCGGCAAAGCGGGTGGGCAGTGGGCCTTAACACAGAAGCGCGCAAGCGTGTTTTTTTTTTAAACAAAAACTAAACGATTTTAAAATAAAACCAAACGAACTCCGAATTTAATAAAATAAATTTTCCCCGACTCCTAAAAATGAGTCGAACAAAATGAACTTTAAAAACGGGCAAATATGCATATATTTTTAAAATGCTCATTTTTGCCTAAAGCAAAATAAATCCTCAAAAGCCAAATTTGATTTGTTTATAATATCTTCATTTTTCCAAAATGATGGGAAAGTCATATTATTCCCTCTCTTAAATTTTTTATATCGGAAAAACTTTTGAAGATAAATAAATAAATCCAAATGATCCCATTTTCAAAATTTGAAAAATCTCAAATATGAAAATAATGAAATGATGAGGACATCAATACCATTGTTACACCCACAGCCCCTACTGCTACATATACTGGACCAATTACTAGAGTTCGCGCACGCCAATTAAATTATCAGGTACTTTCGTTTCTTGGTAATGATTCTAATGTTCATGAGAATATGATGCTGCCTAAATTGGATACATTTGTTTTGCTTACAAATGAAGGCCCTAGCTTGGAGAAGGATGGACATTGGAGCAAGAACAAGCATGGAGATAATGCCATGCGCAAGGGGAACAAGAACGGAGTTACAAGTGATGATTTCAGGACTTTGAAGCCACCATAATGGATGCATGAAGCCTTGGACGAAATATACAAGATGCTACTTCATAAATGTCGTCCCGAGGCTATTCTAGGTGCTGCGTCACCTTATTAGTGGGCCAGGCCCATGTAATTTCGAAATACTTAAGTATAGGCTGTTTTAGAGTCCGTATGTGTGGGGAAACAAGAGTTAGGGTTGATTTGGACCCCTCCACCAAGGGCCACGAAATTCCCCCTCTTCCTCCATATATACAGCCCTTAGGGCACGGTTTAGAGCTTGGGTTTTGTTTAGATTAAAAGTTCGCCATAGCTGCAACTTCGCAGCGTGCCGTTTGTGTTCAACGACTGGACAAAGCGTCCACAGAACCCCACCTTGCTCAATAAAGCTTTCATCTTATATTCGCAATATCCAGATTGCAATCTCAGTTTCTTGCTTGTTCTTCGTTTGCTCGCAGGAAACAGGCCCTCGTGGTCGTTGATCGTGCTCGGCGTGGTCAATAACCCTCGGAAGTTGGTTTAGCGATTGCTAAGGCGCGACGTCTCGCCGTTCGTGGTCGGATCGTCAAGGTCGACTCCCACGAAGCGATAGCCACCATCTCATCGAAACATCGGGACACCTTTGCCTCTATCAAGTGGTATCAGATTTTCAGGTTGCTCGGTGAGATTTTACAGTTTTTCGTAGATTAGATCGAGTCTGTTCTTCATACCTATTGTCCACGAAAAAGCCACAAAAAAAAAAAAAGAGTCCGGAAACCACCCTCCGTTTAGGCCCAAAATTTTTCGAAAACGCACTTGTCGAAAAATTTTACGCTATCCTGTTTTTAAGTGTTTCTAAGTGTATTGAGACGATTACCGTTATAGAAAGTTTTTTTGACCCGTTTCAGTTTTTGGGTCCGGCGTTCGAAAAAAAAAAAATTTGGTCGAAAAAATTTCGTGCCCATCCTGTCAGTTTGACGTGGGAAGAGTTTTGAGACACTCGCCATTATAGTGATTTTTCGCAAAAAAAAAAAAAAAAAAAGCCGCGCAAAAAAAAAGGCAGCGCAAAAAAAAAAAAAGCGAAAAAAAAAAAATTTCCAGAGTGTGCTTTTCTCTTGTTTACGTGCAGCGCCGTGATTTTGTTAGTGTTCTAGGCTCGCGTCTCTAGCACGGTCTAGCCTAGGACCAAAGACCTGAGACTGTCGTTGAGCGTTTATTCAACTTTGCATCTCTGAATTGATTATTGCTAACCTTTTTGCTACCATATTATAAGCCTTCCCAGCTCCACATACATCTACATCGTGCGTTTGACTCTCCACGTAATCGCTCTATCCAAGCTTTGAGAGTTTTGACTACATCGGTTGCCGATCACCGCTTTCTTCTTTGGTAAGAACTGGTAAGAATTTGAGATTTGCTGACGGTTTGTGATCGTCCACCACACCATCACCACCACTTCCTAGTAGTCTGTCAATCATATTCTTGTGTGTTTCTATTGCTGCTAACCATGGCAGGATCACAAGCCGATTTAGACCGATTGGGAGAACATGACAAACAAAGCGCTACATGATAAGTTTCAACAAATGATGAGTGGGCAGGTGGACGATGTGCTAAATAGATTTGAAGAGGCCATGGAGAAGATAGATGGCATTGAGAAGGCGTTCGAAAACAAAGCTCGATAACAAGTTTAATGAATTGCTCGCGCGTCTACCACCACCACCACCTGCTGCACCTAACGCACCTCTACTACAACAACACGGACTACCTCCACATCGCGAAACAGCCCTCCGCCGAGCTTCCCGTGTCCCTCTTCACCGGCCAAGCTCTTTGGTGCTGCTGTTGATATTTGGCTCCTGCTGCTGCGGGGGGAGGATGATTATGTGAGCTTACGAGGATGAGGTTGATCAACATCGAACTACGTGCAACCACCAGCACCACAACCACCAGGTCGTCCACATGCAAATAATGGCAATGTTCAGGCTCCCCTTCAGTGCGAGATCATGACCATCTCCTAAACTGAAATTGAATATTCCACCATTTGAGGGTAGATATGTTCCTGATATATATCTTACTTGGGAATTAGAAACTGAACAACGATTTACATGTTTACAATATCACGAGGAGAGCGTGTTCCTGCTGCTGTTTGTGCTTTCACTAGCTTTGCATGTGTTTGGTGGTCTGAACATTGTAGATTATATCCTGTTCCAGCTACTTGGGCTGCTTTGAAAACTGCTATGCGTACTCGTTGGGTTCCACCATATTATCAGCGTGAATTACTTCAAAAATTGCAGCGCTTAAGACAAGGAAAAATTCGGTGAAGAATATTATCGGGAATTACAAACTGGCTTGATTAGATGTGGTATTGTTGAGGAGAATGAAGCTATGCTTGCACGTTTTCGGGTGGATTAAATAGAGAGATTCAGACCATTCTAGACTACAAGGATTATAATAATATCACTCGATTATTCCATCTTGCTTGTAAAGCTGAGCGTGAAGTGCAGGATCGATGAGCCTTGGCGCGGACTAACTTTTCTGCAGGTCGCCCTTCATCATGGACACCACGTGCATCATCTACTTCCACACGTTCTACTACACGGCACCTCCGTCGGCTGCCACCTCCAACCGTGATACAAGAAAGCAGGCACAACCACCACTATCGCCAAGAGTACACTGCTGGGCCTACAGAGCTCTTCTTCTTCCATGGCGTCAACAGGGCACACAAGTGATATTATTTGTCGTCGTTGTAAGGGAAGAGGACATTTTATTGAGAATGCCAATCTCAGCGTGTGATGATTGCTCTGAGGATGGTGGGTATGAGTCGCTAGTGACTATGATGAAGAGACTTTGGCTCTTATTACACATGAAGAACACGGTGGAGATGATTCTGATCTGAGACGCAATACATGGCTGCTGAAGATCTTTGACAGGTATGAATGTTTAGTTGCTCAACGTGTTTTGAGTGTGCAGGTTACACAAGCTGAGCAAAATCAGAGGCATAACTTGTTCCATACAAAGGGAGTTGTGAAGGAACGTTCTATTCAGCGTCATCATAGATGGAGGGAGCTGCAACAACTTGGCTAGCATGGATATGGTGGAGAAGCTTTCTCTCACCACAAGACCACATCCACATCCTTACTACATCCAATGGTTCAACAACAGCGGCAAGGTTAAGGTAACACGTCTGTTAGTGTGCATTTTAGTATCTCTACATATGCTGATTATGTTGATTGTGATGTGGTACCTATGCAAGCATGTTCCTTATTACTTGGTAGACCATGGCAATTTGATAAAAATTCTGTACACCATGGTAGAAACAATCAGTATACTCTTGTTCACAAGGATAAAAATATTACTTTGCTTCCTATGACTCCTGATTCCATTTTGAAAGATGATATTAATAGAGCTAATAAAGCAAAACAGGAGAAAAATAAGAGTGAAAATCAGATTGTGGCAAAAGAATTTGAGCAACAAATGAAGCCTCATAATAAACCATCTAATGTTGCTTCGAAATTAAACTGAAAAGTGCATGTTTATTTGCCACCAAATCTGATATTGATGAGCTAGATTCTAGCAAATCTGTTTGCTATGCTTTTGTGTGCAAAGAGGCATTATTTTCATTCGAGGACGTGCCTTCCTCTTTGCCCCTCTTGTCACTAACATTTTGCGGGAGTTCACGACGTCTTCCCACAAGGCGTGCCACCGGATTACCACCTATTCGAGGATTGAGCATCAAATTGACTTAATTCCGGTGCATCGCTACCCAACCGCGCACCATACCGTACCAATCCGGAGGAGACGAAGGAGATTATCGTCAATCTGAGGAGCTGCTCGACAAAGGTTATATCTGCGAATCTCTTAGTCCTTGTGCTGTTCCTATTATACTAGTGCCTAAAAAGGATGGTACGTCGGCGTATGTGTGTTGATTGTAGAGGCATTAATAATATTACTATTCGTTATCGTCATCCTATTCCTAGGCTAGATGATATGCTTGATGAATTGAGTGGCTCTACAATATTCTCCAAAGTTGATTTGCGTAGTGGATACCATCAAATTCGTATGAAATTGGGAGATGAATGGAAAACAGCATTTAAAACTAAGTTTGGATTATATGAGTGGTTAGTCATGCCTTTTGGGTTAACTAATGCACCTAGTACTTTCATGAGATTAATGAGCGAAGTTTCGTGCTTTCATTGGACGATTTGTGGTAGTTTACTTTGATGATATACTGATTTATAGCAAATCTTTGGAAGAACATTTGGAACATTTACGTGCTGTTTTTAATGCTCTCGTGATGCACGTTTGTTTGGTAACCTTGGGAAGTGCACCTTTTGCACCGACCGAGTATCTTTTCTTGGCTATGTTGTTACTCCACGAGGAATTGAAGTTGATAAAGCCAAGATTGAAGCTATTGAGAGTTGGCCGCAGCCCAAAACGGTCACACAAGTGAGGAGTTTTCTTGGACTCGCTGGTTTCTATAGGCGTTTTGTGAGAGACTTTAGCACCATTGCTGCACCTCTCAATGAGCTTACAAAGAAGGATGTGCCTTTTGTTTGGGGTACCGCATACGGAAGAAGCCTTCACGGTATTGAAAGATAAGTTGACACATGCTCCTTTACTCCAACTTCCTGACTTTAATAAGACTTTTGAGCTTGAATGTGATGCTAGTGGAATTGGATTAGGAGGTGTGTTATTACAAGATGGCAAACCTGTTGCATACTTTTACGAAAAATTGAGTGGGCCTAGTCTGAACTATTCTACTTATGACAAAGAATTATATGCTCTTGTTCGGACTTTAGAGACATGGCAACATTATTTATGGCCCAAAGAATTTGTTATACATTCTGATCATGAATCTTTGAAACATATTAAAAGTCAAGCTAAACTGAATCGTAGACATGCTAAATGGGTTGAATTCATTGAGACTTTCCCTTATGTCATTAAACACAAGAAGGGTAAAGAAAATGTTATTGCTGATGCTTTGTCTCGTCGCTATACTATGCTTTCACAACTTGACTTCAAAATATTTGGTTTGGAGACCATCAAAGATCAATATGTGCATGATGCTGATTTTAAAGATGTAATGCAGAATTGTAAAGAAGGAAGAACATGGAACAAGTTCGTTATTAATGATGGTTTTGTGTTCGTGCTAACAAGCTATGCATTCCTGCTAGCTCTGTTAGTCTTTTGTTGTTGCAGGAGGCGCATGGAGGAGGATTAATGGGACACTTTGGCGTCAAGAAGACGGAGGATATACTTGCTACACATTTCTTTTGGCCAAAGATGAGGCGGGATGTTGAGCGTTTTGTTGCTCGCTGCACTACATGTCAAAAAGCTAAGTCACGACTCAATCCTCATGGTTTATATATGCCTTTGCTGTGCCTAGTGTTCCTTGGGAGGATATATCTATGGACTTTGTTTTAGGTTTACCTCGAACAAAGAAGGGAGGATAGCATATTTGTTGTCGTGGATAGATTCTCAAAATGGCACACTTTATACCATGTCATAAAAGCGATGATCTTTGTTAATGTTGCTGATTTGTTCTTTCGTGAAATTATTAAGCTTGCATGGTGTGCCAAATACTATTGTTTCAGATCGTGATACTAAATTTCTTAGCCACTTTTGGAGATGTTTATGGGCTAAGTTGGGGACTAAACTGCTTTTTAGTACTACTTGTCACCCCCAAACCGATGGACAAACTGAAGTAGTCAATAGAACATTGTCTACTATGCTTAGGGCTGTTTTGAAGAATAATAAGAAAATGTGGGAAGAATGCTTGCCTCATATTGAATTTGCTTATAATCGTTCATTGCATTCTACAACTAAGATGTGCCCTTTTGAAATTGTGTATGGCTTCCTACCTCGTGCACCTATTGATTTGTTGCCTCTTCCATCTTGGAGAAGGTTAATTTTGATGCTAAAGAACGTGCTGAATTGATTTTAAAATGCATGAGATAACTAAGGAAAACATTGAGCGTATGAATGCTAAATATAAACTTCTTTGGAGATAAGGGTAGAAAACATGTTGTCTTTGCACCGGAGATCTTGTTTGGTTACATTTGCGTAAGGATAGGTTTCCTAATTTGCAAATCAAAGCTAATGCCACGTCTGATGGTCCATTTAAGGTGTTAGAAAATAAATGATAATGCATATAAACTTGAGCTGCCTGCAGATTTTGGGGTTAGTCCCACTTTTAACATTGCAGATTTGAAGCCTTATTTGGGTGAGGAATATGAGCTTCCGTCGAGGACGACTTCATTTCAAGAAGGGAGGATGATGAGGACATCAATACCATTGTTACACCCACAGCCCCTCTTGCTACATATCTTGGACCAATTACTAGAGCTCACATGCGCCAATTAAATTATCATGTACTTTCGTTTCTTGGTAATGATTCTAATGTTCATGAGAATATGATGCTGCCTAAATTGGATACATTTGTTTTGCTTACAAATGAAGGCCCTAGCTTGGAGAAGGATGGACATTGGAGCAAGAACAAGCATGGAGATAATGCCATGCATAAGGGGAACAAACGGAGTTACAAGTGATGATTTCAGGACTTTGAAGCCACCATAATGGATGCATGAAGCCTTGGACGAAATATACAAGATGCTACTTCATAAATGTCGTCCCGAGGCTATTCTAGGTGCTTCGTCACCTTATTAGTGGGCCAGGCCCATGTAATTTCGAAATACTTAAGTATAGGCTGTTTTAGAGTCCGTATGTGTGGGGAAACAAGAGTTAGGGTTGATTTGGACCCCTCCACCAAGGGCCACGAAATTCCCCCTCTTCCTCCATATATACAGCCCTTAGGGCACCGTTTAGACCTTGGGTTTTGTTTAGATTAAAAGTTCGCCATAGCTGCAACTTCGCGTGCCGTTTGTGTTCAACGACCGGACAAAGCGTCCACAGAACCCCACCTTGATCAATAAAGCTTTCATCTTATATTCGCAATATCCAGATTGCAATCTCAGTTTCTTGCTTGTTCTTCGTTTGCTCGCAGGAAGCAGGCCCTCGTGGTCGTTGATCGTGCTCGGCGTGGTCAATAACCCTCGGAAGTTGGTTTAGCGATTGCTAAGGCGCGACGTCTCGCACGTTCGTAGTCGGATCGTCAAGGTCGACTCCCACAGAAACGATAGCCACCATCTCATCGAAACATCGGGACACCTTTGCCTCTATCATGAAATCTCCAACTCTCTCCGAGGGTCCTTGAGTTGCGTGAAATTTTCTAGGATCGGAAAAATGCGAGAAAATATGATATGCATGATGACCTAATGTATAACATTCCAAATTAAAAATTTGGGATGTTACAAAGGCCATGGCGGTCGGTTCGTCGGGAGCCGGACGGCCCGTGCCGGTGTGGGCGAGCAACGGGCCGGTCGCGGACAGGACCCGAGGCGAGGCCCGCGAGCACCAACATCGCTCTAGCAGTCAGAGCCTGGCGAGCAGCGTCGTTCGTGGGCAAGACGACGGGCCGCACACCGCAAAATACAGAGACGGAGTTGGCCCCCCCCATAGGCTGCGCGGGGCCCTCTGGGGGCGTCGCCGTACCACCCACGGGCGGCGCAGCGACCTCCAAGACGCCCGCCCCGGCGCCCATGGCACGCTCTTCCCAGGGTGTGCACGACGAGCAGCATCACCACGCTGGTGACCCTGGACACCGCCGTGGGAAGAGCCTTGTGAATCATCTGCGGGACGAAGGAGGCCAGCATGCCCGCTGAAGTGCTGGTGAAAATGGCACGCAGCCGTTGGGCCGTGATAGAGCTCCTTCTAACGTGCTTAGAAGTCGAAGCGCGCCACGGTCCACTCAGCTTTCGCCACCACCCACGCCAACAAAAGCTTTGGCGCGTGTGCAGCTACTCCTCGACTTTCCTCCTGCCGCAGAGAAGCTCGACGAATGGAGGGCCACCATCCGGAGCCTCGTCGCCGTCGCCAACAAAGATGATCCGCGACCGGCGGGGCCCTCGGGCCGGCGCTTCGTCGAGCCACCACATGCCAGTGGTGGAAGGACCGCGGGAGCTGCAGCCACAGTGCATTCTCCTCCCCCGCGCCAGTTGCCGCTGGTGCCGGTCCGTCGTGACGACGCTTGTGATAACATTTCCATAGCGTCGTCCATCCCACTGATACGTCTCCAACGTATCTATAATTTTTGATTGCTCCATGCTATATTATCTACTGTTTTGGACCATATTGGGCTTTATTTTCCACTTTTATATTACTTTTGGGACTAACCTATTAACCGGAGGCCCAGCCCAGAATTGTTGTTTTTTTGCCTATTTCAGTGTTTCGAACAAACGAAATATCAAACGGAGTCCAAACGGAATGAAACCTTCGGGAACGTGATTTTCAACAAATAAGATCCAGGAGACTTGGACCCTCCGTCAAGAAAGCCACGATGATGAGGACATGATTACCTTGGATACGACCAAAAATATTGCATACATGTGTATTTGTGAGGTGATTTCTGATGCAAACTATGCAATAATTTATTTATGTCATCCAGGACAAAAATACTTCACAAACTTTTGTGCCATGTCTAATTGCAGGTGTATGGGATATTTGTACAATCCACATATGAAGATAAGGGAGAAAGAGATGTTTACCTGCTGTTCAAAAAGTTCTCTCACGTCACTTTTGGCCCAAGAGAAGATAGAGTCCAAGTCTCTCACGTTCTGGACTCAAATTCGGACTGCACAGACATACCTGACTCAAAACGTCAATAACTTTTTCATACGGACTCCAAATTGGTTGATTCTTTTTTTTGTTGGAAAATAGATTTCGTGCATTTTCCAACCCAATTGAATCACCTTAAAATCCGTCCGGGCGTTGAGTTATGGACGAAACAATCTGATCTTGCAGCAGAATCCGAGTCAAACTACAAGTCCAAAGGTGTTACGTCACCTCCGCTTGGGCCCATTGGCCTTGTACGACCTAGGGTTAGTTTTAGGCTGCCTTGGGACGTCCTCCCACCTCCTTGGCCGCCACCCCTTGCTCCTATATAAGTAGATCCATCTAGTAGCTTTTTCCTTGGCATTTGTTTAGTTAAAAGTTAGCTATTGCAACTTCGTGTACTTCGTTTGTGTCCAACGACCAGACCAAGACCGCTTACGGATCCCCACCATTATCAATACTTCATATATATATTCGCAATATTCAGATTGCTTTATCATATTCTTGCTCGTTCTTCGATTGCTTGCAGGAATAGACCTTCGTGGTCGGTGATCGTGCTTAAGCATCGTCGGTAACCTAAGGAGATTGGTTTAGCGATTGCTAAGGCGCAACGTCGTGCACGTTTGTAGTCGGATCGTCAAAGTCGACTCCACCAAATCGAGAGTTATCATCTCATCGAAAGATCGGGACACCCTCGCCTCTATCACACGAGGCGGTCACGAGGGTGGAGGGCGCCCCCCCTAAGGCGCCCCCTGCCTCGTGGGCCCCTTGAAGCTCCACCGACGTACTCCTTCCTCCTATATATACCTACGTACCCCAAACGATCAAATACGGAGCCAAAAACCTAATTCCACCGCCGCAACTTTCTGTATCCACGAGATCCCATCTTGGGGCATGTTCCGGAGCTCCGCCGGAAGGGGAATCCACCACGGAGGGCTTCTACATCAACATCATAGCCTCTCTGATGAAGTTTGAGTAGTTTACCTCAGACCTTCGGGTCCATAGTTAGTAGCTAGATGGCTTCTTCTCTCTTTTTGGATCTCAATACAATGTTCTCCCCCTCTCTCATGGAGATCTATTCGATGTAATCTTCTTTTTGCGGTGTGTTTGTTGAGACCGATGAATTGTGGGTTTATGATCAAGATTATCTATGAACAATATTTGAATCTTCTCTGAATTCTTTTATGTATGATTGGTTATCTTTGCAAGTCTCTTCGAATTTTCAGTTTGGTTTGGCCTACTAGATTGGTTTTTCTTGCAATGGGAGAAGTGCTTAGCTTTGGGTTCAATCTTGTGGTGTCCTTTCCCAGTGATAGTAGGGGCAGCAAGGCACGTATTGTATTGTTGCCATCGAGGATAACAAGATGGGGTATTTATCATATTGCATGAATTTATTCCTCTACATCATGTCATCTTGCTTAAGGCGTTACTCTGTTTTCTTGAACTTAATACTCTAGATGCATGCTGGATAGCGGTCGATGAGTGGAGTAATAGTAGTAGATGCAGGCAGGAGTCGGTCTACTTGTCTCGGACGTGATGCCTATATACATGATCATACCTAGATATTCTCATAACTATGCTCAATTCTGTCAATTGCTCAACAGTAATTTGTTCACCCACCATAGAAATACTTATGCTCTCGAGAGAAGCCACTAGTGAAATCTATGGCCCCCGGATCTATTCTCATCATATCAATCTCCAATCACTTTATTATTGCTTTGCTTTTTTACTTTGCCTTTTATTTTACCTTGCATCTTTATATCAAAAATACCAAAAATATTATCTATCATCTCTATCAGATCTCACTCTCGTAGATGACCGTGAAGGGATTGACAACCCCTAATCGTGTTGGTTGCATTGAGCTATTTGTTTTGTGTAGGTACGAGGGACTTGCGCGTGGCCTCCTACTGGATTGATACCTTGGTTCTCAAAAACTGAGGGAAATACTTACGCTACTTTGCTGCATCATCCTCTCCTCTTCAGGGAAATCCAACGCAGTGCTCAAGAGGTAGCACCCACGGACCCACCACGACCAGCGCCAAGTTCTTCGAGAACGAGACCATGAAGACGCTCGAACCACCATCGAGCACCAGCGTGATACACGCCACCAGTCGGATAAGTGGGCAGGACCCGCTATGGACCACCCAGCACCGGGGGGCTCCGGCGGCCTACCTTACGAGGTGCGTTGCCCAGCCTTTACCCGTGAGCTGCGGCAGTTCTAGTGGCCGTCCCACCGCACGTTCAAGCCCGACGTCGGTGAGAAGTACAACGGCAAGACCCATCCGTCAGAGTTCCTCAGCATCTACACCATCGTGATGCAAGCTGCTCGAGCTCGCGATGACAAGGTGCTTGCCAATTACTTCCCATTGGCACTGAAGCCCAACGTCATGTCTTGGTTGATGCACTTGCTGGCGGATTCCATTCTTCTTGGTCGGATCTGTGCCATGAGTTCGTCGGTGCCTTCACCGGAGGCCACCAAGCTCATGGCCAGGCCAGTGATTTGCATATCATTCCCCAGAAGGAAGGGGAAACCCTGCGCAAGTACATACAGAGGTTCAGCCGAGTGCAGTACAACATCCTCGACGTTCATACCGCCACCGTGATTAGCGCGTTCCATCAGAATGTGCGCAATCGCAAGATGCGTGAAGAGCTGACGATGAACAAGGTTAAGGATGTGGCCGAACTTTATGTTCTGGCCGATAGGTGCGCCCGGGCTGAAGAGGGAAGGAAGTACCCCGGCAAGGACACCGGTGTGGAAACCGACTCTATTGATGAAGACACCGCCGTCCCGACGAAGAAGGGTCGGCATCGCAACAGGAAAGCAAGGGCAAGGCCGTGCTTGCCGTCGAGGGATCCGACGACACCGGCGCCGCCAAGAAGGCCAAGGTAGACGACCCCGACAAGGAGATTGTCGGGTGCGCCGCCTGTCGGGCCTTGGCAACTGCCGACAAGCCAGGAGGCTCCGACAAGCAGTATTGCAAGATCCACCACACCAAGGGCCACGACCTCCAGAACTGCCGACAGGTCGAGCTGCTTGCCGAAAAGCAGAAGGCCGAGTATGAGAGGCGGGATAAGGAGAAGGGTCAGGATGGTGCCGAAGGATCCGGCAAGAAGCGTGGTGGCCAAGGAGGCCGCCGCGGCAAGGATAACCAGCAAGAGAGGCCCGCTCGGGGTCGTGACAAGAAGCAAGAAGATGATGATCATGACGAGGACGACGAGTCCGGCGAGCAAGAGTTTCAGAAGGCTACGGAGGCCATGTGCATCGATGGTGGCGCCTCGCTGCACACTTCTCACCGCCAGCTCAAGCAGTGGGCGCGTGAGATCATAGCAGCGAAGCCATCGTTCGATGCTCAAAAGCTGCTGAAGTGGTCCAGCACGCCTATCATCTTTGACAGCGAGGACCACCCTGATCGCACCACTGCGGTCGGGTGTTTGTCATAGTTGGTCTCACCAACGATACGCAACCTCAAGGTGAACAAGATGCTGGTTGACGGCGGGGCCGGTCTGAACTTAATCTCGCCCGTTGTGATCAAGAGGCTGCAAATTCCCGACGGAGACCTCGAGAAGACGGGCACGTTTCAAGGGGTCAACCCGGGAAGGAGCCAGCCGAAGGGGAAGGTCACGTTGCCTGTGACGTTTGGAGGCGAGCTGAACTACAGGACGGAGAGGATTGTCTTTGATGTAGCCGACATCCCCTTGTCCTACAACGGGATCCTCGACCGCCCGGCACTAGCCAAGTTCATGGCGGCATCGCATTACGCCTACAACACGCTGAAGATGCCTGGGCCGATGACCATCATCACCGTCCCCTGCGACAAGAAGGATGCGCTGATCTGCGCCGACCTACTCTACCGGGAAGCAGTTGCAGCAGCTGCCACCAAGGCACTTGCTCCTGCCGCTGAAGCACCGGGAGGGAAGAAGAAGACCGGCAAGACCTCTCGCACCCACTCCGGCAAGTGCACCTCTTCGGAGTGTTGCGCTACCGTTGAGGACGTGCCAGAGAGCTCCGCTGGCAAGAGCAAGAAATCCAGAGCTGCACCGCCATAGATCAAGAAGGTGTCCGTCAAGGAGGATGGCACGGGAGGGGCTTTCACCATAAGCTCCACCCTCGACAGAAAATAGGAAGGCGCGCTCGTCACCTTCCTACGGGCGAATGTTGACGTGTTTGCATGACAAGTATCCGACATCCCCGGTGTTCCCAGGGAGGTGATTGAGCACAACCTTGTTGTCTGTCCTCATGCGCGGCCCGTCAAACATAAAGCAGGAAGCAGGCTTTGGAAAGGCAAGAGTTTATCACAGAAGAGATCAGGAAGTTGGAAGCGGCAGGCTTGGTGAGAGGAGTGCTCCATCCGACGTGGCTGGCCAATCCGGTGGTGGTACACAAGGCGAACGGGAAGTGGAGGCTGTGTATTGATTACACAGATATCAATAAGGCTTGTCCCAAGGACCCTTTCCCGTTGTCGCGCATCTACCAGACTGTTGACTCCACGGCCGGGTGTGATCTGTTGTCATTCCTTGACGCCTACTCAGGATACCACCAGATCTTCATGACAAGAGAAGACGAAGAGAAGACAACATTCATCACCCCATGTGGTACGTATTGCTTTTTACGGAGGCCTTTCGGGTTGAAGAGTGCTAGCTCAATGTTTGCAAGACCGGTCCAAATTGGTTTTGAACCCCAGCTGCATAGAAATATGGAAGCATACATGGATGACATAGTGGTCAAGACCAAGGACAGGGCAACGCTTGTACAAGATCTGGAGGAGACCTTTGCGAATTTGCGAAAGATCAACCTCAAGTTGAACCCTGAGAAGTGTGTCTTCGGAGTTCCGTCTGGCAAACTTCTCGGGTTCTTTGTGTCGTAGAGTGGGATCAAGGCGAACCCGGACAAGATCAAGGCTATCGAACAGATTGAGGCAGCCAAGCGGATCAAGGATGTGCGTCTGCTCACTGGCTGCGTTGCCGCCATGAGCCTATTCATCTCCAAGTCTGCCGAACGCGCCCTTCCCTTTTTCAAGATTTTGAAAAAGGCGGGACCAATGGAGTGGACCCCGGAGGCCGAAGCAGCACTGCAGGACCTGAAGAAATACCTCTCCTCTATACCAGTACTGGTTGCGCCCAAACCACAAGAGCCGTTGCTACTGTATCTGGCGGCGACGAATCAAGTGGTCAGCGCCGCGCTGGTGGTGCAGAGGGAGGTCGATGAAGAGGCAGTGGCAACGGCAGGGCCGGCGGATGGCAAGCCAGAGATCCCCCCGGCAGGGCCTGGTCCCGGCAAGGCGGGGCCCCGGCGGTTTAGCGTCGGCGAGCGAGCTGCTGCGCGACCAAGAGAAGTGATGCAGAGGAAGAAGATGATGCAGCACCCGGTTTATTTTGTGAGCTCCCTCTTGCAGGGGGCTGGGTCAAGATACTCCGGTGTGCAGAAATTGCTCTTCGGCCTCCTTATGGCCTCGAGGAAGCTGTGTCATTACTTCCAAGCACACGAGGTCATTGTCGTCACCCGCCTCCCGTTGCAACGGATATTGCATAATCCAGACGCAACCGGGAGGATAGTGGAGTGGGCCTTGGAGCTGTCGAGCTTTGGTTTGAAGTTTGAAAGTACTTGACGATCGAGGCGAGTCTGGCGGAGTTCATTGCGGAGTGGACCTCAACGCCCGACGAAGAAATCCGAGACCGCTCTCCCCGGCAAGGAAGCAAGTTGCGACTGGATCATGTACTTTGATGGGGCTTTCTCGCTGCAAGGCACCGGTGCCGGTGTGCTGCTTGTCGCACCCACCGGAGAGCACCTCAAGTATGTAATCCAGATGCACTTTCCCAGGGAGATGTCCACAAACAACACTGTTGAGTACGAGGGCCTGCTTGCCGATCTCAGGATCGCGGCAGACCTCGGGGTTAAGAAGCTCATCTTTAGGGGTGATTCGCAGCTTGTTGTCAGACAAGTCAACAAAGATTGTCAGAGCCCGTTGATGGAGGCCTACGTAGATGAGGTGAGGAAGCTGGAGGGGCACTTTGATGGTATACAAGCGGAGCACGTTCCCTGACGGAGAACGACATTGCTGATTACCTGTCAAAGCGCGCTGCATTCAAGCTACTTGTGGAACCAGGTACTTTTTTGCTTCGAACTCAACCACCCGTTGAACCATCAACGAAACAGAACAAACGGAAGACATCAGGCCCCGGCAAGTACTTTCCCGCTGAGCCCCCAGGGGCCACCAGCAAGGGTGTTGCCGCGGATTCTGAGCCTGCCGAGGAGCGACTGACTCTAGCAGGCCGTCAAGCCCTGACTGTGGAGACGACCGCACCCATGGCAGAAGAAATGCCTTTGGTCCTTGCCATCGAGCCCCAGGCTCCGGCATGGGCACGGCATACAGTCCGATTCCTCCAAACAGGGGAGCTTTCGGAGGAGCAGGAAGAAGCGGAGAAAGTAGCCCGTCGGTCTGCCATGTATCAGTTGGTCAATGACGTCCTGTACAGGAAGAGACCGAATGGTGTGAAATTGAAGTGCATTCCCCAGGAGGAAGGACTGGAGCTGTTGGCGGAGATATACAGAGGCATATGTGGCTTCCATATGGGATCGAGGGCCCTTGCCGGCAAGGCGTTCCGGCAGGGTTTCTTCTGGCCCACTGCCCTCTAGGATGCAACAGGACTAGTAACCAAGTGTGAAGCGTGTCAGTTCCATTCGAAGAAGCTTCATCAACCAGCTCAAGCCCTTCAAACAATTCCTCTTTCCTGGCCATTCTCGGTCTGGGGGCTCGACATCCTGGGCCCTTTCCCCGCGCTGTCGAAGGGTTTGTGTACTTGTACGTTGGATCGACAAGTTCACAAAGTGGCCGAAGGTGGAAGCAGTGAGGAAGGTGACAGCATAGTCAGCCGTCAAGTTCTTCAAGGAGCTAGTGTGCCGTTTTGGTGTGCCAAACAGAGTCATCACCGACAACGGCACGCAGTTCACAAGCCACACCTTTATGCAATACATCCAAGACCTCGGCAGCAAGGTCTGTTTCACTTCCATGGCACATCCACGGAGCAACGGCCAGGCGGAGAGGGAAAATGCTGAAGTGTTGCGAGGCCTGAGGACAAAGACTTTTGACAGGCTGCACCAGAGTGGAAGGCGCTGGATTGATGAGTTGTCGGCGGTTCTTTGGTCGATCAGAACAACGCCAAATCGAGCCACCGGCCAGATACCCTTTGCCCTGGTTTACGGGACACAAGCAGTTCTCCCCACGGAACTCACATACGGGTCACCTCGAGTGCTCGCTTATGACGAGCTTGAGCAAGAGCAATTGCGGCAAGATGACGCGACGCACCTTGAGGAAGATCGTCTTCGGGCGGCTGTGAAAGCAGCATGCTACCAGCAAGCCTTGCACCGCTACCATAGCCGCAAGGTTCATGCCCGAAGCTTTGAGGAAGGCGACCTTGTTCTTCGGCGCGTTCAGTCGGCCAAGAATTCCAACAAGTTGGCGCCAAAGTGGGAAGGCCCTTATCGGGTATCTGAGTCACCATCCGGTGCAGTCCGCCTGGAGACCGAAGATGTTGTCCCAGTGAGCAAGTCCTGGAACATCGTACATCTTCGCAAGTTTTACCCATAAGGCGCGGTTGCCGGGACTCCCGGCAAGCCACCTTTTGTACAAGCTTTGCCGGCAAGGAATGTAACCCTCTGTACAAAGCCAGGCGCAGACCCTAAGCATAAATAAATGAAGCGCTGGCGCCCTAAGTTTTAGCATGCATGCTAGGTTAAGTCTCTCCCTCGGTTAGGGTTGATAGTGCTTAGCGGTGACTAGCCCCTAGCCTAGAGGTCGAGTATGTGTCTTTCTGTCCTCTTTGGTTCGCTGGGCATGTGGACACTTCTGCTGAGCCGCTTGGGAGTAAGAGGACGAACCGGCGCTCCGGCCCCGGCAAGCCAGGACTGCCGGGGGCTGAAGACACCAGGATCTAACCACGGCAAGCCAAGGTTGCCGGGGGCTGCGGATTCAGATAAGTCCTTCATCCCCTGTTGTGCATTTCCATATGGAACTGGGACAAATGAAACCTCGTTTTACTCCAAGACCACCGTGCTCCCCCTTTTTCTTGTACCCAAGTCCCTGGGACAGAACCGGGTCGTAGACGCGGTGGCAAGGAAATGAACGAGGGGCTTAACTCTACTTAGCCCCCTGCCTCTGCCAAAAGCATGAGAATGGTCGACTGAAGTCAGGGGACGGCAAGGCCTGTTCCCGGGCGACAATGTTTATCCTAAAAATAACAAGGATTCGTTCCTTGGCATGGGTCTCGCTCACGAACAAAGAACCCGGTAGACACCCTTTTTCATTAAAAACATCTCATACAGGTACAGTTCATACGGAATTAAAAACATGAGCAAGGGGATTACAAGCCTTAAAATTAACAAGTGCCCGCAGGCTTACAAACTAAAAAGTGATAAGGTGCCCGTAATCCCTTTCTTGTCCCTCTCCTCGGAAAGTGGAACAAGACAGCAGGAGGGCAAAAAGAGTTCCTAGGCGAGGTGCGAGGAGCAGAAGGCGCCAAGAGAGCATCTCGGTGCTGACAGGAGAGCTGGAAGACATGGCCGCAGGCCGACAATACGCGACGAAGGCGTCGGTGCCCGCATACTCCGACTTGATGGCCGCCACCCGCCTTCTTCGCCTTCGCCGGCCCTCCTACGCCAGCTGCCCAAGGAGACAACAGGGAGTGCCCCGATGGAGAGCTTGACGAGGAAGGCCCTTGGCAGGGCGCGTGGCCGAGGGAAGGGTGACACGATCAGTTGGAATCGGAGTCGGCGCCCTGCCGCTTGACTCCCTCGTCGCCGTTGTCGCTGTCCTCCTCGTCACTCCTGCTTGAGGAGGAATCTTCATCGTCGGAGGAGCTCTCCATGCAGCACTTTAGGCGAGTTCCAAGATCTCCAAAGACCTTGACGGAGAGAAGGCCGCCCTCCATTAACTTGAAGTAGAGGACGAGCCCCGCCATCAGGCTATGGATGCGAGCAAATGTCTTCCATCCGCGACGGAGGTACATAACGTGAGGAGCGGGGAAGTTGACGTCGACCCGCGTGCCGCCGTTCCCGGAGCCCCTCATGTGCAATTTGAGGGTCTGGGGCGGATCGAGCTCCATTTCCCAAGCAAATGGGGTAGGGAGACGGAGACGACGACACGGTGGCTCGCACAGCCTGATGAAGAACTCCCGAGGCTGGTCCCTAACGTGGCCCTCCATCAGAAAAGTTTTGAAAAGTCAAACCTCAGAAAAGTTTGACCAGGTATATGTGGAGAAAAACATTTACATCTGGAACGATCATTAGATTCATCACAACATGTACTTACTTCATACTATCATTTATCTTTGGTATTGTAGATATAAATAATTTCTTTATAAACTTGGTCAAAGTTTCAAAAGTTTGACTTAAAAAAATGTTGGAACTACATTATCGAACGGAGGGAATAGCTCTTTCTCTCTCTCTCTCTCTCTCTCTCTCTCTCTCTCTCTCTCTCTCTCTCTCTCTCTCTCTCTCTCTCTCTCTCTCTCTCTCTCTCTCTCTCTCTCTCTCTCTCTCTCTATCTCTCAAACTCTCTATACCGAAGGATTATCGCTCACTGTGTCAGCGTATAGCTCCGTATATTGTTTAGTTGACGGTCAAACAATCCACATGCTGCCTTGTCAGCTCGTGTTCTGTATCTTTGTGTGCTGGCCCATGTGGCAGTGGGTGAAAATAAGTAAACTAGAGGCCCATCTGACACGCGGTGAAGTAAACAAAGTTGAAACCACTCAGGGTAGCACCTCGCATGCTAGTAAATTGAGGGTGCATTGAGGAGAAACTTCTTGCACGTGAAGGACGCACTCGCGCACAATTCATCACTGCGGGGTGGCATGCACAGAAGGACGCACTCGCGCACACCCAACACACAACACACACCAGCACACGTGTACACCGGCGTCGCCGCCGGTTGAGATGGACGGCGAGGCAGCCAACAAGCGGAGGCGGCTCGAGCCAAAACCGCATCCGGCGAGCCTGGACTTCATCAGCAGCCTCCCCGACGACATGCTCCTCATCATCATTGGCCTCCTCCCCACCAAATCTGTCGTGCGGACCGCCCTGCTCTCCCGGCGGTGGCGCCCCCTCTGGCGCTGCGTCCCCCTCAACCTCACCGTCGACAGCTTCCTCTGTGACGGGAATTGCAAACGCATGGCCACAGTCTCCAAGATCCTTTCATCGCACCCTGGGCCAGCCAGACGCCTTGACATCCGCATGTTCAGTACCAACTGCAAGGTCCAACCCAAGTTCGACGAGTGGTTCTTATCCCCCGCCCAAGATCAGCTCGAGGAGCTCAGCTCTGAAGCTGGACGATCTCGCTCTCTGCCGCCGTCCGCGCTCCGCCTCACACCAACGCTGCGCCGCGCCAGCTTCAGCTCCTTCTATCTTCCCCAGATTAATGCCGTGCCCGCCCTTCTTCTCCCTCAACTCAAGCAGTTCGACCTCTTCGACGTTGTCATCTCGAAGAAGGCTATGGAGCACCTGCTCCGCAGTTGTACTACGATCGAGTACCTTTGTCTTGAGCAGATCCACGGGTTCATTAGCCTCCACATCGCCTCGACGAATCTCCGATTGATTTATGTGTCTTGCTGGCCCCGCACAAGACATCAATTGGGAAGAGATTACTCCAGCTGTTCCACGTTATGGTCATTGAGAATGCGCCTTTCCTTGAGAGATTGCTTGTATCGGATCTAGAAGGTCCAACAAAAATCAGGGTCATTGGCCTTGAAATTGACAGCGTTGGTGTACTCGTCGGCAAATTCTCGAACTCTTTATTGGATCCATAATCGTTCGGTACAACACTCATCTTCTTCTCCGTCTTCTTGAAATTCACATTTTAAATTCTTCTTGATGTATTTACGACCGTCTTCGGAAAATGATTCCCACAAGCTTGACCGGTCCATGCATACGGTGAAGATCTTAGCACTAAAATCTATCGCCCCAATCTGGATCAAGTTGTTGGATTCCTTACATGCTTTCTGTGCACGGAGAAGCTACTCATCGAGGTGAAACTTCTTTCCTATAAGTAAACGGTAATCACAGCGTAGCTCAATTTTTTCATAATTTTCCCAAATTACGATGACAAGTGTAGTGTTCAAAACTACATTTATGCACTGCACCGAAAGAAATGTTTTTAGTATTTTTTTCTCACGTGATCACCTGCACCGTTTTTATGTTGTACTACTATAGTAGCCTAGGCTAGTCATAGTGGAAAGTAACTTAGACTACTCCAGTAACTCTATGGTTACCCTAAGAGCAAGTACTACCTCCGTCCTGGTTTACTCTTCCAATTTTGTAATATCAAAATTTGACCATAGATTTAACTGACAAAATGTTAATGCATGTCACTAAGAACTATATCGTTGGATTCGTATTTGAACATAATTTCAAATGGTGTAATTTTTAGTGACATGCATTGGCATTTTCTTAGGTAAATTATGGTCAAAATTTTATACTAAATCTGACGTAGTATTCCCTCCGTCCCAAAATTCTTGTCTTACATTTGTTTAGATACGGATGTATCTAACACTAAAATGTAACTAGATACATCTGTATTTAGACAAATTTAAGACAAGAATTTTGGGACGGAGGGAGTACAAAAGTGGGCTATGTAGGCCAAAACATGTGCCAAATTCACTTGTGATGCATTTGGCATCGATGCCCCTCCATTGCTCACCTGGCGCCCCAATCTGGATCACCTACTTTGCTCCGGTGCCAAATTAACTCACGCAATGAAAAAACACTGCGTGGGAGAGAGAGAGGACTGAGGCAATAAAAAAACACTTGTTTGGGAGAGTGAGAGGCTGGTGTAGTTGGTTTGATTGATTTTTTTATACATGTGGGTCTGTGTGCACAGCGGTGCCAACTCTCTCACATCGCGAGAGCGGTGCCAAAATCTTTTGATTTGACATCGATGCGTATTATGTGGCATACTTCTGCGAAATATGGCATCGGCCACATAGTGGAAGGCAACAAATTCCAAAGCTCTTCACGTGCTCCTAGTTAAATGAGAGGAAGCAGAGAGAGAGAGAGAGAGAGATCACTAGAGAGAGAACCCTATCACTATGTATGAGCGAAGGATATTGGTACCTCTTGATGACACGACAATCTTATGCAGCCAGCTGCTCTAATATATTCTCTTCTTTTGCGGATAAAAAAGACCGAAAGTGAAAAATGTGCTACACTATAACAATCTCATCGAATGCCTTGATCTCCATCTTACGAAATTGATTTGATCGACTACTGAGGCAGCACATCGAGATTAAATTGGCGAGTTCTTTGTTACGGAGGCAAGTGTGCTCAAGGTAATGAGGTTTGGCGTTCTCTGGCGCAACAATGAATGGCGTCTTGATCACATAAGTGTCTAAGCCTAAATGACAAAGTCTCCATGAAGCTGAATTTGTTTTGAAACATCAAGTGGCGGAGACTCGAAAACTTATTTGCCCATTAATGACTTGTCAGGGCGGTGGATTTTAGTTTGTACGATAATGCTGCATCCACCTAAAGTAACGAAAGTTCTTACGTAAACTTCCTAGTAATTCCCTCTTCGTAGGTGCAGCATTACTCCTAACATTTGTAATATCAGTTTGAAACTTGTAATATTGCCGTGTCCTATTCCTGCCTTTTCAAAATCCTGTGAATCAAACAGGTCCTGAGTTGGTGATGATGTTGTGCCTCCCATCTTTCAGCAATAGCCGTCGGATCTAGATCTGCGCGCCTAAAACCAAGCTTCTCCATTTTGCAAAAAGATGCCCGCACTTGTTCCCTATTTACAAACAACTCCTTGTCTCTCACAATCAGCCTTATCTCCTCCCCACCACATCTAGAAGGCCGTGGAAAAATCTGGCGCGATGGCCGCTGCCGGAGCCATCCACCCCCAATCTTGGTGTTCCGTGCAATGTACGGGCATCTACGCACGGGAAATTATGTCGAACAGGGCTAGTTGTAAGCAGGCTAGCTCTACAGCCATGATGATAGTGACTGCAGACGGTGAGGCTGACTATGGTCTGCCGAACACGGTGCCTATACTCAGGTGTCATCTCCGGCGCAGGGTCTTGTCACTTCACTCTGAGGAGCAGCACGTAATAATTTGACCAAGGGGTAGTACAGTGCTAGTACTCCTACTACTACATTGGTAGTACTACTACTAGTACTAGTAGCACCACCGTCTGGATTTAGGAGTACTACCACGTCCATCTGGATTTTAGTATTTGACTAGCAATATCTAGTAATGCATGTCACTAAAAATGTACTACTCCCTCTATAAATAAATACATGGTGTTTTATTCCTATTGGCGAGAGAACTTAATGTTTTTTTGCTAACTAGAGTACTAATAGGATTACATGCAATGAACTAAACACTTCATGTCATGTTTGGTAGTCTCAAGTCATTGAAAGCATGCACGGCCCACATCTCTCATTGGTTGATATGTCATGAAATAAGAAACAAGGAGGGAGTTAATGCACCGTGCCTAAGTATTTTGGGATTATTTGGTTTTCGTAAGGTGACTTACACAACATTTTTGTTTACATGCATTAAAATTTTATTAGTTAAATCAAAGGTCAAAACTTGGCGCCAAAATGCAAAGGGACCAATAAACGATAAACATCAAACTTCTCTCGTTTGGCCCCAACTAGAGGTCCGGTGAGATGACTATACTGCACCCGCACGGAGGGGGGCGCAGCTTCATTGACTTACGACAACTGCCTTTGGGTGAATGACACATGGGCCCAGGGGGTGGCTGGCCCACCTATCATAGAGCCAAAGGCAGGTGCGATGAGGGCGAGGTAGTATGAAATCCTACGCACCTCACGCGCTAACCAAGGGCAAGAGTGATCACTCGAATCGCAAGATCAGTTGACTAGAAGCTAAGCTAGACCCATGGAGGCGATGAGCGCGAGCATCAGCCGGCTGTGCCAGATGGTCCACGACGCCGCCTGCGGCTCGGCACCGAGGAACGTCTCCAGGTAGTATTTCTTGAGGCCGCCAGGGCGAGGGGCTGCTTGGACGACAGCTTCGTCTCCTTGGTCGACGAGGTCCTCGTCGGTTTCCTCGACAAGTTCACCGTCGTCAAGAAGCTTGCGGACGACTTTGACGTAAGCCTCCAGCCAACGCGCCTAGGCTCTGATAGAGGCAAAGGTGTCCCGTCTTTCGATGAGATGTTGGTTTTCGCTTTGGAGGAAGTCGACTTTGACGATCCGACTACGAACGTGCGAGGACGTCGCGCCTTAGCAATCGCTAAACCAACTCCGAGAGGTTATTGACCACGCCGAGAACACGATCAACGACCACGAGGGTCATTTCCTGCGAGCAAGCGAAGAACAAGCAAGAAACTGAGATTGCAATCTGGATATTGCGAATATAAGATGAAAGCTTTATTGATCAAGGTGGGGTTACATGGCGCCTTTATGTGGTCGTTGAACACAAACGAAGTACGCGAAGTTGCAGCTATGGCGAACTTTTAATCTAAACAAAACCCAAGGTCTAAACGGTGCCCTAAGGGCTGTATATATGGAGGAAGAGGGGGGGGGGAATTTCGTGGCCCTTGGTGGAGGGGTCCGAAATCAACCCTAACTCTTGTTTCCCCACACATACGGACTCTAAAAACAGCCTATACTTCGTCCAAGGCTTCATGCACCCATTATGGTGGCTTCAAAGTCCTGAAATCATCACTTGTAACTCCGTTCTTGTTCCCCTTGCGCATGGCATTATCTCCATGCTTGTTCTTGCTCCAATGTCCATCCTTCTCCAAGCTAGGGCCTTCATTTGTAAGCAAAACAAATGTATCCAATTTAGGCAGCATCATATTCTCATGAACATTAGAATCATTACCAAGAAACGAAAGTACCTGATAATTTAATTGGCGTGCGCGAGCTCTAGTAATTGGTCCAGTATATGTAGCAGTAGGGGCTGTGGGTGTAACAATGGTATTGATGTCCTCATCAGGCTCTGTGATGCCCGCCACCCTCAACGGCCACTATGGTGACAACCTCTTCGACGCACTAGTGGCCCTGCGACTGCCCGCCGTCGCGCCGGAGAATGTCCACCTCGAGGTCGCGCTCGCCACGCAGCGCCTGGCGCAGCAAGACACCATCGACATAATCACCCATGTCTACGCGCAAATCGTCCACAAGGACTACTACATGCAAGAGGAGGACGATAGGATGCGGGCCTTCTTGGATGGTCTCCAAACCAAATATTTTGAAGTCAAGTTGTGAAAGCATAGTATAGCGACGAGACAAAGCATCAGCAATAACATTTTCTTTACCCTTCTTGTGTTTAATGACATAAGGGAAAGTCTCAATGAATTCAACCCATTTAGCATGTCTACGATTCAGTTTAGCTTGACTTTTAATATGTTTCAAAGATTCATGATCAGAATGTATAACAAATTCTTTGGGCCATAAATAATGTTGCCATGTCTCTAAAGTCCGAACAAGAGCATATAATTCTTTGTCATAAGTAGAATAGTTCAGACTAGGCCCACTCAATTTTTAGAAAAGTATGCAACAGGTTTGCCATCTTGTAATAACACACCTCCTAATCCAATTCCACTAGCATCACATTCAACCTCAAAAGTCTTATTGAAGTCGGGAAGTTGGAGTAAAGGAGCATGTGTCAACTTATCTTTCAATACCGTGAAGGCTTCTTCCCATATGCGGTACCCCAAACAAAAGGCACATCCTTCTTTGTAAGCTCATTGAGAGGTGCAGCAATGGTGCTAAAGTCTCTCACAAAACGCCTATAGAAACCAGCGAGTCCAAGAAAACTCCTCACTTGTGTGACCGTTTTGGGCTGCGCCAACTCTCAATAGCTTCAATCTTGGCTTTATCAACTTCAATTCCTGTGGAGTAACAACATAGCCAAGAAAAATACTAAATTCGGTGCAAAAGGTGCACTTCCCAAGGTTACCAAACAAGCGTGCATCACGTAGAGCATTAAAAACAACACGTAAATGTTCCAAATGTTCTTCCAAAGATTTGCTATAAATCAGTATATCATCAAAGTAAACTACCACAAATCGTCCAATGAAAGCACGTAAAACTTCGTTCATTAATCTCATGAAAGTACTAGGTGCATTAGTTAACCCAAAAGGCTTGACTAACCACTCATATAATCCAAACTTAGTTTTAAATGCTGTTTTCCATTCATCTCCCAATTTCATACGAATTTGATGGTATCCACTACGCAAATAAACTTTGGAGAATATTGTAGAGCCACTCAATTCATCAAGCATATCATCTAGCCTAGGAATAGGATGACGATAACGAATAGTAATATTATTAATGCCTCTACAATCAACACACATACGCGACGTACCATCCTTTTTAGGCACTAGTATAATAGGAACAACACAAGGACTAAGAGATTCGCGTATATAACCTTTGTCTAGCAGCTCCTGTACTTGACGCATAATCTCCTTCGTCTCCTCCGGATTGGTACGGTATGGTGCGGTTGGGTAGCGATGCACCGGAATTAAGTCAATTTGATGCTCAATCCCTCGAATAGGTGGTAATCCGGTGGCACGTCTTGTGGGAAGACGTCGTGAACTCCTGCAAAATGTTAGTGACGAGGGGGCAAAGAGGAAGGCACGTCCTCGAATGAAAATAATGCCTCTTTGCACACAAAAGCATAGCAAACAGATTTGCTAGAATCTAGCTCATCAATATCAGATTTGGTGGCAAATAAACATGCACTTTTCAGTTTAATTTCAGAAGCAACATTAGATGGTTTATTATTAGGCTTCATTTGTTGCTCAAATTCTTTTGCCACAATCTGATTTTCACTCTTATTTTTCTCCTGTTTTGCTTTATTAGCTCTATTAATATCATCTTTCAAAATGGAATCAGGAGTCATAGGAAGCAAAGTAATATTTTTATCCTTGTGAACAAGAGTATACTGATTGTTTCTACCATGGTGTACAGAATTTTATCAAATTGCCATGGTCTACCAAGTAATAAGGAACATGCTTGCATAGGTACCACATCACAATCAACATAATCAGCATATGTAGAGATACTAAAATGCACACGAACAGTGCGTGTTACCTTAACCTTGCCGCTGTTGTTGAACCATTGGATGCGATAAGGATGTGGATGTGGTCTTGTGGTGAGAGAAAGCTTCTCCACCATATCCATGCTAGCCAAGTTGTTGCAGCTCCCTCCATCTATGATGACGCTGAATAGAACGTTCCTTCACAACTCCCTTTGTATGGAACAAGTTATGCCTCTGATTTTGCTCAGCTTGTGTAACCTGCACACTCAAAACACGTTGAGCAACTAAACATTCATACCACAAGATCTTCACAGCCATGTATTGCGTCTCAAGATCAGAATCATCTCCACCGTGTTCTTCATGTGTAATAAGAGCCAAAGTCTCTTCATCATAGTCACTAGCAGACTCATACCCACCATCCTCGATGCAATCATCACACGCTGAGATTGGCATTCTCTCATAAAATGTCCTCTTCCCTTACAACGACGACAAATAATATCACTTGTGTGCCTGTTGACGCCATGGAAGAAGAAGAGCTCTGTAGGCCCAACATGTGTACTCTTGGCGGATAGTGGTGGTTGTGCACCTTTCTTGTATCACGGTTGGAGGTGGCAGCCACGGAGAGGTGCCGTGTAGTAGAACGTGTGGAAGTAGATGATGCACGTGGTGTCCATGATGAAGGTCGACCTGCGAGAAAAGTTAGTCCGCGCCAAGGCACATCGATCCTGCACTTCACGTTCAGCTTTACAAGCAAGAGGGAATAATCGAGTGATATTATTATAATCCTTGTAGTCTAGAATGGTCTGAATCTCTCTATTTAATCCACCCAGAAAACGTGCAAGCATAGCTTCAGTCTCCTCAACAATACCACATCTAATCAAGCCAGTTTGTAATTCCTGATAATATTCTTCACCGAATTTTTCCTTGTCTTAAGCGCTGCAATTTTGAAGTAATTCACGCTGATAATATGGTGGAACCCAACAAGTCACGCATAGCAGTTTTCAAAGCATCCCAAGTAGCTGGAACAGGATATAATCTACAATGTTCTGACCACCAAACACATGCAAAGCTAGTGAAAGCACAAACAGCAGCAGGAACACGTCTCTCCTCAGGATATTGTAAACATGTAAATCGTTGTTCAGTTTCTAACTCCCAAGTAAGATATATATCAGGAACATATCTACCCTCAAATGGTGGAATATTCAATTTCAGTTTAGGAGATGGTCATGATCTCGTACCTGAAGGGGAGCCCGAACATTGCCATTATTTGCATGTGGACAACCTGGTGGTTGTGGTGCTGGTGGTTGCACGTAGTTCTGATGTTGATCAACCTCATCCTCGTAAGCTCTTACATAATCATCCTCCCCCGCCGCAGCAGCAGGAGCCACAGAAGTATCAGCAGGAGCACCAAAGAGCTTGGCGGTTCAAGAGGGACACGGAAGCTTCGGCGGAGGGCTGTTTCATGATTGATGAGGACATCAATACCATTGTTACACCCACAGCCCCTACTGCTACATATCTTGGACCAATTACTAGAGCTCATGCACGCCAATTAAATTATCGGTACTTTCGTTTCTTGGTAATGATTCTAATGTTCATGAGAATATGATGCTGCCTAAATTGGATACATTTGTTTTGCTTACAAATGAAGGCCCTAGCTTGGAGAAGGATGGACATTGGAGCAAGAACAAGCATGGAGATAATGCCATGCAAGGGGAACAAGAACGGAGTTACAAGTGATGATTTCAGGACTTTGAAGCCACCATAATGGGTGCATGAAGCCTTGGACGAAATATACAAGATGCTACTTCATAAATGTCGTCCCGAGGCTATTCTAGGTGCTGCGTCACCTTATTAGTGGGCCAGGCCCATGTAATTTCGAAATACTTAAGTATAGGCTGCTTTTAGAGTCCGTATGTGGGGAAACAAGAGTTAGGGTTGATTTGGACCCCTCCACCAAGGGCCACGAAATTCCCCTCTTCCTCCATATATACAGCCCTTAGGGCACCGTTTAGAGCTTAGGTTTTGTTTAGATTAAAAGTTCGCCATAGCTGCAACTTCGCGTGCCGTTTGTGTTCAACGACCGGAAAAGGCGTCCACAGAACCCCACCTTGATCAATAAAGCTTTCATCTTATATTCGCAATATCCAGATTGCAATCTCAGTTTCTTGCTTGTTCTTCGTTTGCTCGCAGGAAACAGGCCCTCGTGGTCGTTGATCGTGCTCGGCGTGGTCAATAACCCTCGGAAGTTGGTTTAGCGATTGCTAAGGCGCGACGTCTCGCACGTTAGTGGTCGGATCGTCAAGGTCGACTCCCACGAAGCGATAGCCACCATCTCATCGAAACATCGGGACACCTTTGCCTCTATCAAGTGGTATCAGATTTCCGGGTTGCTCGGTGAGATTTTACAGTTTTCGTAGTTTAGATCGAGTCTGTTCTTCATACCTATAGTCCACGAAAAAGCCAAAAAAAAATTAGGGTTAGTTCATCATATCCGAACCAATCTGAGCCTTTGCATAATCTTTTTAGGGTTTTGCTTTGTTGAATTTGCGGTTGCATCGTCGTGTCTAGTTGCTGGTCTTAGCGTCTAGTCTATTAGAGTTTCGAGTTCTGGTCATAAGTTGTCACGCCGCCGCCGCACCATCATCATCGCCTTGCCATCTACCACCATTGCTTATCCGCCACCGCTCTGAATCCGTATCCATATACCACCACCGCTACCACCACCGCTGCCATATACCACCACCATATATCCACCACCAATCCGAGTTCTTTTCATATTAGGTTTGTTTTCGAGATCCATCTAGTTTCCGATTCGTGTTTCCTTGCCGGAGTAGGTTTCGGAAAAAAAAAAGTCTGGAAACCACCCTCCGTTTAGGCCCAAAATTTTCCGAAAACGTACTTGTCAAAAAATTTTCTGGCTATCCTATTTTAGGTGTTTCTAAGTGTATTGAGACAATCGCCGTTATAGAAAGTTTTTTGACCCGTTTCAGCTTTTGGGTCCCGGCGGTCGAAAAAAAAATTTTGGTCGAAAAATTTCGTGCCCATCCTGTCGGTTTGACACAGGAAGAGTTTTGAGACACTCGCCATTATAGTGATTTTTCGCAAAAAAAAAAAAAAAAAGCGCAAAAAAAAAAAAGGAAGCGCAAAAAAAAGCGAAGAAAAAAAAATTTCCAGAGTGTGCTTTTCCTTGTTTACGTGCAGCGCCGTGATTTTGTTAGTGTTCTAGGCTCGCGCTCTAGCACGTCTAGCCTAGGACCAACCGCGAAGACCATCGTTGAGCGTTTATTCAACTTTGCATCTCTGAATTGATTATTGCTAACCTTTTTGCTACCATATTATAAGCCTTCCCAGCTCCACATACATCTACATCGTATGTTTGACTCTCCCAGTAATCGCTCTATCCAAGCTTTGAGAGTTTTGACTACATCGGTTGCCGATCACCGCTTCTTCTTAAGAACTGGTAAGAATTTGAGATTTGCTTGACGGATTTGTGATCGTCCACCACACCACCACCACCACTTCCTAGTAGTCTGTCAATCATATTCTTGTGTGTTTCTATTGCTGCTAACCATGGCAGGATCACAAGCCGAGCGAGACCGATTTGGGAGAACATGACAAACAAAGCGCTACATGATAAGTTTCAACAAATGATGAGTGGGCAGGTGGACGATGTGCTAAATAGATTTGAAGAGGCCATGGAGAAGATAGATGGCATTGAGAAGGCGTTGAAACAAAGCTCGATAACAAGTTTAATGAATTGCTCATGCGTCTACCACCACCACCACCGGCTGCACCTAACGCACCTCTACTACAACAACACGGACTACCTCCACATCGCGAAACAGCCCTCCGCCGAGCTTCCGTGTCCCTCTTCACCGGCCAAGCTGCTGGTGCTGCTTTGTTGATACTTCGTGGCTCCTGCTGCTGTGGTGGGGAGGATGATTATGTGAGAGCTTACGAGGATGAGGTTGATCAACATCGAACTCGTGCAACCACCAGCACCACAACCACCAGGTCGTCCACATGCAAATAATGGCAATGTTCGGGCTCCCCTTCAGGTACGAGATCATGACCATCTCCCTAAACTGAAATTGAATATTCCACCATTTGAGGGTAGATATGTTCCTGATATATATCTTACTTGGGAGTTAGAAACTGAACAACGATTTACATGTTTACAATATCCCGAGGAGAGGCGTGTTCTGCTGCTGTTTGTGCTTTCACTAGCTTTGCATGTGTTTGGTGGTCGAACATTGTAGATTATATCCTGTTCCAGCTACTTGGGCTGCTTTGAAAACTGCTATGCGTACTCGTTGGGTTCCACCATATTATCAGCGTGAATTACTTCAAAAATTGCAGCGCTTAAGACAAGGAAAAATTCGGTGAAGAATATTATCGGAATTACAAACTGGCTTGATTAGATGTGGTATTGTTGAGGAGAATGAAGCTATGCTTGCACGTTTTACGGGTGGATTAAATAGAGAGATTCAGACCATTCTAGACTACAAGGATTATAATAATATCACTCGATTATTCCATCTTGCTTGTAAAGCTGAGCGTGAAGTGCAGGATCGATGTGCCTTGGCGCGACTAACTTTTTGCAGGTCGACCTTCATCATGGACACCACGCATCATCTACTTCCACACGTTCTACTACACGGCACCTCCGTCGGCTGCCACCTCCAACCGTGATACAAGAAAGCAGGCACAACCACCACTATCTCGCCAAGAGTACACCTTTGGGCCTACAGAGCTCTTCTTCTTCCATGGCGTCAACAGGGCACACAAGTGATATTATTTGTCGTCGTTGTAAGGGAAGAGGACATTTTATGAGAGAATGCACATCTCAGCGTGTGATGATTGCTCTTGAGGATGGTGGGTATGAGTCTGCTAGTGACTATGATGAAGAGACTTTGGCTCTTATTACACATGAAGAACACGGTGGAGATGATTCGATCCTGAGACGCAATACATGGCTGCTGAAGATCTTGACAGGTATGAATGTTTAGTTGCTCAACGTGTTTTGAGTGTGCAGGTTACACAAGCTGAGCAAAATCAGAGGCATAACTTGTTCCATACAAAGGAGTTGTGAAGGAACGTTCTATTCAGCGTCATCATAGATGGAGGGAGCTGCAACAACTTGGCTAGCATGGATATGGTGGAGAAGCTTTCTCTCACCACAAGACCACATCCACATCCTTACTACATCCAATGGTTCAACAACAGCGGCAAGGTTAAGGTAACACGTCTCGTTAGTGTGCATTTTAGTATCTCTACATATGCTGATTATGTTGATTGTGATGTGGTACCTATGCAAGCATGTTCCTTATTACTTGGTAGACCATGGCAATTTGATAAAATTTCTGTACACCATGGTAGAAACAATCAGATACTCTTGTTCACAAGGATAAAAATATTACTTTGCTTCCTATGACTCCTGATTCCATTTTGAAAGATGATATTAATAGAGCTAATAAAGCAAAACAGGAGAAAAATAAGAGTGAAAATCAGATTGTGGCAAAAGAATTTGAGCAACAAATGAAGCCTAATAATAAACCATCTAATGTTGCTTCTGAAATTAAACTGAAAAGTGCATGTTTATTTGCCACCAAATCTGATATTGATGAGCTAGATTCTAGCAAATCTGTTTGCTATGCTTTTGTGTGCAAAGAGGCATTATTTTCATTCGAGGACGTGCCTTCCTCTTTGCCCCTACTGTCACTAACATTTTGCAGGAGTTCACGACGTCTTCCCACAAGGCGTGCCACCGGATTACCACCTATTCGAGGGATTGAGCATCAAATTGACTTAATTCCGGTGCATCGCTACCCAACCGCGCACCATACCGTACCAATCCAGAGGAGACGAAGGAGATTATGCGTCAAGTACAGGAGCTGCTCGACAAAGGTTATATACGCGAATCTCTTAGTCCTTGTGTTGTTCCTATTATACTAGTGCCTAAAAAGGATGGTACGTCGCGTATGTGTGTTGATTGTAGAGGCATTAATAATATTACTATTCGTTATCGCCATCCTATTCCTAGGCTAGATGATATGCTTGATGAATTGAGTGGCTCTACAATATTCTCCAAAGTTGATTTGCGTAGTGGATACCATCAAATTCGTATGAAATTGGGAGATGAATGGAAAACAGCATTTAAAACTAAGTTTGGATTATATGAGTGGTTAGTCATGCCTTTTGGGTTAACTAATGCACCTAGTACTTTCATGAGATTAATGAACGAAGTTTTACGTGCTTTCATTGGACGATTTGTGGTAGTTTACTTTGATGATATACTGATTTATAGCAAATCTTTGGAAGAACATTTGGAACATTTACGTGATGTTTTTAATGCTCTCGTGATGCACGTTTGTTTGGTAACCTTGGGAAGTGCACCTTTTGCACCGACCGAGTATCTTTTCTTGGCTATGTTGTTACTCCACAGGAATTGAAGTTGATAAAGCCAAGATTGAAGCTATTGAGAGTTGGCGCAGCCCAAAACGGTCACACAAGTGAGGAGTTTTCTTGGACTCGCTGGTTTCTATAGGCGTTTTGTGAGAGACTTTAGCACCATTGCTGCACCTCTCAATGAGCTTACAAAGAAGGATGTGCCTTTTGTTTGGGGTACCGCACAGAAGAAGCCTTCACGGTATTGAAAGATAAGTTGACACATGCTCCTTTACTCCAACTTCCTGACTTTAATAAGACTTTTGAGCTTGAATGTGATGCTAGTGGAATTGGATTAGGAGGTGTGTTATTACAAGATGGCAAACCTGTTGCATACTTTTCTGAAAAATTGAGTGGGCCTAGTCTGAACTATTCTACTTATGACAAAGAATTATATGCTCTTGTTAGGACTTTAGAGACATGGCAACATTATTTATGGCCCAAAGAATTTGTTATACATTCGATCATGAATCTTTGAAACATATTAAAAGTCAAGCTAAACTGAATCGTAGACATGCTAAATGGGTTGAATTCATTGAGACTTTCCCTTATGTCATTAAACACAAGAAGGGTAAAGAAAATGTTATTGCTGATGCTTTGTCTCGTCGATATACTATGCTTTCACAACTTGACTTCAAAATATTTGGTTTGGAGACCATCAAAGATCAATATGTGCATGATGCTGATTTTAAAGATGTAATGCAGAATTGTAAAGAAGGAAGAACATGGAACAAGTTCGTTATTAATGATGGTTTTGTGTTCGTGCTAACAAGCTATGCATTCCTGCTAGCTCTGTTCGTCTTTTTGTTGTTGCAGGAGGCGCATGGAGGAGGATTAATGGGACACTTTGGCGTCAAGAAGGCGGAGGATATACTTGCTACACATTTCTTTTGGCCAAAGATGAGGCGGGATGTTGAGCGTTTTGTTGCTCGCTGCACTACATGTCAAAAAGCTAAGTCACGACTCAATCCTCATGGTTTATATATGCCTTTGCTCGTGCCTAGTGTTCCTTGGGAGGATATATCTATGGACTTTGTTTTAGGTTTACCTCGAACAAAGAAGGGAGGATAGCATATTTGTTGTCGTGGATAGATTCTCGAAAATGGCACACTTTATACCATGTCATAAAAGCGATGATGCTTATTAATGTTGCTGATTTGTTCTTTCGTGAAATTATTAAGCTTGCATGGTGTGCCAAATACTATTGTTTCAGATCGTGATACTAAATTTCTTAGCCACTTTTGGAGATGTTTATGGGCTAAGTTGGGGACTAAACTGCTTTTTAGTACTACTTGTCACCCCAAACTGATGGACAAACTGAAGTAGTCAATAGAACATTGTCTACTATGCTTAGGGCTGTTTTGAAGAATAATAAGAAAATGTGGGAAGAATGCTTGCCTCATATTGAATTTGCTTATAATCGTTCATTGCATTCTACTACTAAGATGTGCCCTTTTGAAATTGTGTATGGCTTCCTACCTCGTGCACCTATTGATTTGTTGCCTCTTCCATCTTGGGAGAAGGTTAATTTTGATGCTAAAGAACGTGCTGAATTGATTTTAAAATGCATGAGTTAACTAAGGAAAACATTGAGCGTATGAATGCTAAATATAAACTTGTTGGAGATAAGGGTAGAAAACATGTTGTCTTTGCACCGGAGATCTTGTTTGGTTACATTTGCGTGAGGATAGGTTTCCTAATTTGCATAAATCAAAGCTAATGCCACGTCTTGATGGTCCATTTAAGGTGTTAGAAAATAAATGATAATGCATATAAACTTGAGCTGCCTGCAGATTTTGGGGTTAGTCCACTTTTAACATTGCAGATTTGAAGCCTTATTTGGGTGAGGAAGATGAGCTTCCGTCGAGGGCGACTTCATTTCAAGAAGGGAGGATGATGAGGACATCAATACCATTGTTACACCCACAACCCTGCTGCTATACATACTGGACCAATTACTAGAGCTCAAGACGCCAATTGAATTATCAGTACTTTCGTTTCTTGGTAATGATTCTAATGTTCATGAGAATATGATGCTGCCTAAATTGGATACATTTGTTTTGCTTACAAATGAAGGGCCTACCATGGACAAGAAAGATGAACATTGGAGCAAGTTCAAGCATGGAGATGTTGGCATGCGCAAGGGGAACAAACGGAGTTACAAGTGATGATTCCAGGACTTTGAAGCCACCCTAATGAGTGCATGAGGCCTTGGACGAAATATACAAGATGCCACTTCATAATATTCGTCCATAGGCTATTCTAGGTGCTGCGTCACCTTATTATTGGGCCAGGCCCATGTAATTTCGAAATACTTAAGTATAGGCTGTTTTAGAGTCCGTATGTGTGGGAAACAAGAGTTAGGGTTGATTTGGACCCCTCCACCAAGGGCCACGAAATTCCCCCTCTTCCTCCATATATACAGCCCTTAGGGCACCGTTTAGACCTTGGGTTTTGTTTAGATTAAAAGTTCGCCATAGCTGCAACTTCGCGTGCCGTTTGTGTTCAACGACCGGACAAAGGCGTCACAGAACCCCACCTTGATCAATAAAGCTTTCATCTTATATTCGCAATATCCAGATTGCAATCTCAGTTTCTTGCTTGTTCTTCGTTTGCTCGCGGAAACAGACCCTCGTGGTCGGTTGATCGTGTGCTCGGCGTGGTCAATAACCTCTCGGAGTTGGTTTAGCGATTGCTAAGGCGCGACGTCCTCGCACGTTCGTAGTCGGATCGTCAAAGTCGACTTCCTCCAAAGCGAAAACCAACATCTCATCGAAAGACGGGACACCTTTGCCTCTATCATAGTCCCACTTTTAACATTGCAGATTTGAAGCCTTATTTGGGTGAGGAATATGAGCTTCCGTCGAGGACGACTTCATTTCAAGAACGGGAGGATGATGAGGACATCAATACCATTGTTACACCCACAGCCCCTACCGCTACATATCTTTGGACCAATTACTAGAGCTCGCATGACGCCAATTAAATTATCGTGTACTTTCGTTTCTTGGTAATGATTCTAATGTTCATGAGAATATGATGCTGCCTAAATTGGATACATTTGTTTTGCTTACAAATGAAGGCCCTAGCTTGGAGAAGGATGGACATTGGAGCAAGAACAAGCATGGAGATAATGCCATGCGCAAGGAACAAGAACGGAGTTACAAGTGATGATTTCAGGACTTTGAAGCCACCATAATGGGTGCATGAAGTCTTGGACGAAATATACAAGATGCTACTTCATAAATGTCGTCCCGAGGCTATTCTAGGTGCTGCGTCACCTTATTAGTGAGCCAGGCCCATGTAATTTCGAAATACTTAAGTATAGGCTGCTTTTAGAGTCCGTATGTGTGGGGAAACAAGAGTTAGGGTTGATTTGGACCCCTCCACCAAGGGCCACGAAATTCCCCCCTCTTCCTCCATATACAGCCCTTAGGGCACCGCTTAGAGCTTGGGTTTTGTTTAGATTAAAAGTTCGCCATAGCTGCAACTTCCGCGTTTCGTTTGTGTTCAACGACCGGACAAAGGCGTCACAGAACCCCACCTTGATCAATAAAGCTTTCATCTTATATTCGCAATATCCAGATTGCAATCTCAGTTTCTTGCTTGTTCTTCGTTTGCTCGCAGAAACAGGCCCTCGTGGTCGTTTGATCGTGCTCCTGCGTGGTCAATAACCCTCGGAAGTTGGTTTAGCGATTGCTAAGGCGCGACGTCTCGCACGTTCGTAGTCGGATCGTCAAGGTCGACTCCCACAGAAACGATAGCCACCATCTCATCGAAACATCGGGACACCTTTGCCTCTATCAGTAGAGGTGCGTTAGGTGCAGCCGGTGGTGGTGGTGGTAGACGCGCGAGCAATTCATTAAACTTGTTATCGAGCTTTGTTTTGAACGCCTTCTCAATGCCATCTATCTTCTCCATGGCCTCTTCAAATCTATTTAGCACATCGTCCACCCTTACTCATCATTTGTTGAAACTTATCATGTAGCGCTTTGTTTGTCATGTTCTCCCGATCGGTCTAAATACTTGTGATCCTGCCATGGTTAGCAGCAATAGAAACACACAAGAATATGATTGACGGACTACTAGGAAGTGGTGGTGATGGTGTGGTGGGCGATCACAAATCCGTCGAGCAAATCTCAAATTCTTACGGTTCTTACCCAAGAAGAAAGGTGATCGGCAACTGATGTAGTCAAAACTCTCAAAGCTTGGATAGAGCGATTACCGGGGAGAGTCAAACGCATACGATGTAGATGTATGTGGAGCTGGGAAGGCTTATAATATGGTAGCAAAAAGGGTCACAATAATCAATTCAGAGATGCAAAGTTGAATAAGCGCTCAACGAGCGATCTTGTCTTTGGTCCTAGGCTGAACCGTGCTAGAGACGCGAGCCTAGAACACTAACAAAATCACGGCGCTGCACGGAAACAACGGAAAAGCACACTCTGGAATATTTTTTTTCGCTCTTTTTTTTTTTGCGCTTCTTATTTTTTTGCGCTGCTCTTTTTTTTTTTTTTTTTTTTGCGAAAAATCACTATAATGGCGAGTGTCGCAAAACTCTTCCCAGGTCAAACTGACCGGATGGGCACGAAATTTTTTCGACCAAAAAAAAATTTTTTTTTCAACGCCTGGACCCAAAAAGCTGAAACGGGTCAAAAAAACTTTCTATAATGGCGATTGTCTCAATACGCTTAGAAACACCTAAAATAGGATAGCCGAAAATTTTTTCGACAAGTCGTTTTCGGAAAATTTTGGGCCCTAAACAGGGTGGTTTCAGACTCTTTTTTTTCGAAACCTACTCCGCAAGGAAACACGAATCGGAAACTAGATGGATCTCGAAAACAAACCTAATATGCAAGGAACTTCGGATTGGTGGTGGATATATGGTGGTGGTATATGGCAGCGGTGGTGGTAGCGGTGGTAGTATATGGATATGGATCGGTGGTGGTATATGGACACGATTGGTGGTGGTCTATGGATCACGGATTCGGGCGGTGGCGGATAAGCAATGGTGGTAGATGGCAAAGGCGATGATGATGATGCGGCGGCGTGACAACTTATGACCAGAACTCAAACTCTAAAGACTAGACTCTAAGACCAAAGAACTTGACACGGCGATGCAACCGCAAATTCAACAAAGCAAAAACCCTAAAAAGATTATGCAAAGGCTCAGATTGGTTCGGATATGATGAACTAACCCTAATTTTTTTTTGTGGCTTTTCGTGGACTTTAGGTATGAAGAACAGACTCGATCTAATCTACGAAAACTGTAAAATCTCACCGAGCAACCTGAAAATCTGATACCACTTGATAGAGGCAAAGGTGTCCGTCTTCGATGAGATGTGGTTTTCGCTTTGGAGGAAGTCGACTTTGACGATCCGACTACTGAGCGTCACGAGGACGTCGCGCCTTAGCAATCGCTAAACCAACTCCGAGAGGTTATTGACCACGCCGAGCACGATCAACTGACCACGAGTGCATGCTTCCTGCGAGCAAGCGAAGAACAAGCAAGAAACTGAGATTGCAATCTGGATATTGCAAATATAAGATGAAAGCTTTATTGATCAAGGTGGGGTTACGTGGCGCTTTATGCAGTCGTTGAACACAAGCGAAATGCAGCGAAGTTGCAGCTATGGCGAACTTTTAATCTAAACAAAACCCAAGGTCTAAACGGTGCCCTAAGGGCTGTATATATGGAGGAAGAGGGGGAATTTCGTGGCCCTTGGTGGAGGGTCTGAAATCAACCCTAACTCTTGTTTCCCCACACATACGGACTCTAAAACAGCCTATACTTAAGTATTTCGAAATTACATGGGCCTGGCCCACTAATAAGGTGACGCAGCACCTAGAATAGCCTCGGGGCGACATTTATGAAGTAGCATCTTGTATATTTCGTCCAAGGCTTCATGCACCCATTATGGTGGCTTCAAAGTCCTGAAATCATCACTTGTAACTCCGTTTGTTCCCCTTATGCATGGCATTATCTCCATGCTTGTTCTTGCTCCAATGTCCATCCTTCTCCAAGCTAGGGCCTTCATTTGTAAGCAAAACAAATGTATCCAATTTAGGCAGCATCATATTCTCATGAACATTAGAATCATTACCAAGAAACGAAAGTACCTGATAATTTAATTGGCGTGCGCGAGCTCTACTAATTGGTCCAATATATGTAGCAGTAGGGGCTGTGGGTGTAACAATGGTATTGATGTCCTCATCAGGACATAAATAAAGTGTGGCAAGCTTTCCCAGATATGTGCTCAAGAAAACTACTACCTGTTTTTCTAAATACTAGACGTTTGGGTACTTTAAATTGAACCGCGAAAACGTCTTATATTAAGGAACAAAGGGTGTAGAGTTCACTCAAATTATCCCAGTAAAGCTAGTCACACCTTTGTTAAAATTAATGTTCATTATGTTATCGGAGGAGGTCTGTATGTTTGTCTCTAATGCTTGTCGACTACATACCTCACATCATGATGTAATGTTAAGTCATTTCCTTTTTATGCAGTGTCACTTTGAATTGTCAAGGTGGTGATGGCATTTTATTTTAGTAGAACTACACAAAATTTGCTTAAAAGAAGAGGAAAGGTCAGGAATGGCTCAGTTTTTTTAAAAAACTATATATGCCTTCCTGACATCAGCCGCTGTTGCTTTATTTATTCCTTCAAACAGGTGGTTAGAAATAGTCTTGCTACCTTTTCCCATTAAGAAATTGGAATGCTTATATTTGTGAGTCTATGCTTCAACTAGTGACACTTTTAGAGTAATCACACTTCCAATATCTATGCAAACAGGATGCTCAATTTTAGTGGAACTGCAAAAAAAGTCCAACTGGTTCAACATTAGGAGCATGTTTTTTCCAAACCTTTATATCCAATTGGTGGCACTATGAGCTGTTCATTACGAAGGTACATGGTTTGCTGCTATCTTTGATGAGGACATCAATACCATTGTTACACCCACAGCCCCTACTGCTATACATACTGGACCAATTACTAGAGCTCACAAGACGCCAACTAAATTACCAAGTACTTTCATTTCTTGGTAATGATTCTAATGTTCATGAGAATATGATGTTGCTTAAATTGGATACATTTGTTTTGCTTACAAATGAAGGCCCTAGCTTGGAGAAGGATGAACATTGGAGCAAGAACAAGCATGGAGATGATGGTATGCACAAGGGGAACAAGAACGGAGTTACAAGTGATGATTTCAGGGCTTTGAAGCCACCATAATGGGTGCATGAAGCCTTGGATGAAATATACAAGATGCCACTTCATAAATTTCGTCCAGAGGCTATTCTAGGTGCTGCGTCACCTTATTATTGGGCCAGGCCCATGTAATTTCGAAATACATAAGTATAGGCTATTTTAGAGTCCGTATGTGTGGGAAACAAGAGATAGGGTTGATTTCGACCCTCCACCAAGGGCCACGAAATTCCCCCTCTTCCTCCATATATAAAGCCTTTAGGGCACCGCTTAGACTTTGGGTTTTGTTTAGATTAAAAGTTCGCCATAGCTGCAACTTCGCAGTTCGCTTTTTTTCAACGACCGCATCAAAGGCGTCCAGTAACCCCACCTTCATTAATAAAGCTTTCCTCTTATATTCGCAATATCCAGATTGCAATCTTAGTTTCTTGCTTGTTCTTCGCTTGCTCGCAGGAAACAGCCCTCGTGGTCGTTGATCGTGCTCGGCGTGGTCAATAACCCTCGGAGTTGGTTTAGCGATTGCTAAGGCGCGACGTCTCAAGACGATCGTAGTCGGATCGTCAAGGTTGACTCCCTCCAAAGCGATAGCCACCATCTCATCGAAACATCGGACACCTTTGCCTCTATCAAGTGGTATCAGATTTCCGTGTTGCTCGGTGAGATTTTACAGTTTTTTCGTAGATTAGATCGAGTCTGTTCTTCATACCTACAAGTCCACGAAAAAGCCACAAAAAAATTAGGGTTAGTTCATCATATCCGAACCAATCTGAGCCTTTGCATAATCTTTTTAGGGTTTTGCTTTGTTGAATTTGCGGTTGCATCGCCGTGTCAAGTTGCTGGTCTTAGAGTATAGTCTTTTAGAGTTTCGAGTTCGGTCATAAGTTGTTACGCCGTCCGCACCATCATCATCGCCTTGCCATCTACCACCATTGCTTATCCGCCACCGCTCAATCCGTATCCATATACCACCACCAATCCGTATCCATATACCACCTCCAATCCATATCCATATACCACCACCGCTACCATATACCACCACCGCTGCCATATACCACCACCATATATCCACCACCAATCCGAAGTTCTTCTCATATTAGGTTTGTTTTCGAGATCCATCTAAATTCGATTCGTGTTTCCTTGCTGCGTAGGTCTCGAAAAAAAAGAGTCCGAAACCCCGGGCAGTTTTAGGCCAAAATTTTCCGAAACGAAAAAAATTTTCCCTATCCTATTTTTAGGCTGTTTCTAGTCTTTTGAGACACTCGCCATCATAGTGTTTTTTTGTTGCACTTTTTTGTCGTCGCTGCCCTGATTTCAAAAAAAAAAATTGTCAAAAAAATTTCGTACCCATCCTGTCAGTTTGTCCTGGGAAGAGTTTTGAGACACTCGCCATTATAGTGATTTTTCACAAAAAAAGAGAGCGCAAAAAAAAAAGCAGAGCTTTTTTTTTCCAGAGTGTGCTTTTCCTTGATTCCATGCAGCAGCCGTGATTTTGTTAGTGTTCTAGGCTTGCGTCTCTAGCACGGTCTAGCCTAGAACCAGCACAGCACCATCGTTGAGCGTTTATTCAACTTTGCATCTCTGAATTGATTATTGCTGACCTTTTTGCTACCATACTATAAGCCTTCCCAGCTCCACATACATCTACATCGTATGCTTGACTCTCCCCGCAATCGCTCTATCCAAGCTTTTCGAGTTTTGACTACAACGGTTGCCGATCACCGCCTTCTTTGGTAAGAACTGGTAAGAATTTGAGATTTGCTTGACGGATTTGTGACACCCCACCACCACCATATTCCAGTAGGCTGTAGGATCATATCTGTTTCTATTGCTGCTAACTATGGCAGGAACACAAGTCGATTTAGATTGATCGGGAGAACATGACAAACAAAGAGCTTCATGATAAGTTTCAAGAAATGATGGATCAACAGGTGGAAGATGCGTGATGGCCAGTTTTGAAAGGCAATGGAGAAGATGGATGACATTGAGAAGTCAATTGAGACCAAGTTGGACGCCAAGTTTGATGAATTACTCAAACGCCTCCCACAACCAGTTCTGCACGCGACGACACTACAACAACGACACACCTCCACGTTCCTATTGAGCCAGACAAAATTCGGTGTCCTCTTCTACTCTGTTGGTGCTTCTCCAGCCTGCTGTTTCTGCGAGGAGATGGAGAACTATTACGAGGATGAGGTTGATCAAAATCGAACTACGTGCAACCACCAAAGCACCACCACCACTAGGTCGACCTCATATATCTTGCAACAATGGCCTGCACCACCACCTCCGATGCGAGATCATGATCATCTCCTAAACTGAAATTGAATATTCCACCATTTGAGGGTAGATATGTTCCTGATATATATCTTACTTGGGAGTTAGAAACTGAACAACGATTTACATGTTTACAATATCCCGAGGAGAGACGTGTTCCTCGCTGCTGTTTGTGCTTTCATTAGCTTTGCATGTGTTTGGTGGTCTCAACATTGTAGATTATATCCTGTTCCAGCTACTTGGGCTGCTTTGAAAACTGCTATGCGTACTCGTTGGGTTCCACCATATTATCAACGTGAATTACTTCAAAAATTGCAGCGCTTAAGACAAGGAAAAATTCTGTAGAAGAATATTATCGAATTACAAACTGGCATGATTAGATGTGGTATTGTTGAGGAGAATGAAGCTATGCTTGCACGTTTTATTGGTGGATTAAATAAAGAGATTCAGACCATTCTAGAGTATAAGGATTATACTAATATCACTCGATTATTCCATCTTGCTTGTAAAGCTGAACGTGAAGTGCAGGATCGATGTGCATTGGCGCGAACTAACTTTTCTCGCAGGTCGACCTTCATGATGGACACCACGTGCATCATCTACTTCCACACGCACCATCACCTCCTTCAGTGCCACCTCCAACCGTGATACAAGAAAGCAGGCACAACCACCACTATCCGCCAAGAGCACACTGCCGGGCCTACACAGAGCTCTTCTTCTTCCATGGCGCCAACAGGCACACAAGTGATATTATTTGTCGTCGTTGTAAGGGAAGAGGACATTATCGAGAGAATGCAAATCTCAGCATGTGATGATTGCTACTGAGGATGGTGGGTATGAGTCCGCTAGTGACTATGATGAGGAGACTTTGGCTCTTATTACACGTGAAGAACATGGTGGAGATGATTCTGATCATGAGACGCAATACATGGCTCCTGAAGACGCTGACAGGTATGAATGTTTAGTTGCTCAACGTGTTTTGAGTGTGCAGGTCACACAAGTGAGCAAAATCAGAGGCACAATTTGTTCCATACAAAGGGAGTTGTGAAGGAACGTTCTGTGCGTGTCATCATAGATGGAGGGAGCTGCAACAATTTGGCTAGCATGGAGATGGTGGAGAAGCTATCTCTCACCACAAGACCACATCCACATCCTTACTACATCCAATGGTTCAACAACAGCGGCAAGGTTAAGGTAACACGTACTGTTCATGTGCATTTTAGTATCTCTACATATGCTGATTATGTTGATTGTGATGTGGTACCTATGCAAGCATGTTCCTTATTACTTGGTCGACCATGGCAATTTGATAAAATTTGTACACCATGGTAGAAACAATCAGTATACTCTTGTTCATAAGGATAAAATATTATTTTGCTTCCTATGACTCTGATTCCATTTTGAAAGATGATATTAATCGAGCTAATAAAGCAAAACAGATAAAAATAAGAGTGAAAATCAGATTGTGGCAAAAGAATTTGAGCAACAAATGAAGCCTAATAGTAAACCATCTAGTGTTGCTTCTGAAATTAAATTGAAATTGCATGTTTATTTGCCACTAAATCTGATATTGATGAGTTAGATTTCAGCAAATCTGTTTGCTATGCTTTTGTGTGCAAAGAGGCATTATTTTCATTCGAGGACGTGCCTTCCTCTTTGCCTCCTGCTGTCACTAACATTTTGCAGGAGTTCACGACGCCTTTCCACAAGACGTGCCACCGGATTACCTCCCATTCGAGGGATTGAGCATCAGATTGACTTAATTCCGTGCATCATTACCCAACCGTGCACCATACCGCACCAATCCAGAGGAGACGAAGGAGATTATGCGTCAAGTACAGAGCTGCTCGACAAAGGTTATATACGCGAATCCCTTAGTCCTTGTGTTGTTCCTATTATTCTAGTGCCTAAAAAGGATGGTACATCACGTATGTGTGTTGATTGTAGAGGCATTAATAATATTACTATTCATTATCGCCATCCTATTCCTAGGCTAGATGATATGCTTGATGAATTGAGTGGCTCTACAATATTCTCCAAAGTTGATTTATGAGTGGATACCATCAAATTCGTATGAAATTGGGAGATGAATGGAAAACAGCATTTAAAACTAAGTTTGGATTATATGAGTGGTTAGTCATGCCTTTTGGGTTAACTAATGCACCTAGTACTTTCATGAGATTAATGAACGAAGTTTTACGTGCTTTCATTGGACGATTTGTGGTAGTTTACTTTGATGACATATTGATTTATAGCAGATCTTTGGAAGAACATTTGGAACATTTACGTGTTGTTTTTATTGCTTTACGTGATGCACGTTTGTTTGGTAACCTTGGGAAGTGCACCTTTTGCACCGATCGAGTATCTTTTCTTGGCTATGTTGTTACTCCACAGGAATTGAAGTTGACAAAGCCAAGATTGAAGCTATTGAGAGTTGGCCACAGCCCAAAACGGTCACACAAGTGAGGAGTTTTCTTGGCCTCGCTAGATTCTATAGGCGTTTTGTGAGAGATTTCAGCACCATTGCTGCACCTCTCAACGAGCTTACAAAGAAGGATGTGCCTTTTGTTTGGGGTACCGCACAAGAAGACGCCTTCACGGTATTGAAAGATAAGTTGACACATGCTCCTTTACTCCAACTTCCTGATTTTAATAAGACTTTTGAGCTTGAATGTGATGCTAGTGGAATTGGATTAGGAGGTGTGTTATTACAATATGGCAAACCTGTTGCATACTTTTCTGAAAAATTGAGTGGGCCTAGTCTGAATTATTCTACTTATGATAAAGAATTATATGCTCTTGTTCGGACTTTAGAAACATGGCAACATTATTTATGGCCCAAAGAATTTGTTATACATTCCGATCATGAATCTTTGAAACATATTAGAAGTCAAACCAAACTGAATCGTAGACATGCTAAATGGGTTGAATTCATTGAGACTTTCCCTTATGTCATTAAACACAAGAAGGGTAAAGAAAATGTTATTGCTGATGCTTTGTCTCGTCGCTATACTATGCTTTCACAACTTGACTTCAAAATATTTGGTTTGGAGACCATCAAAGATCAATATGTGCATGATGCTGATTTTAAAGATGTATTGTAGAATTGTAAAGAAGGAAGAACATGGAACAAGTTCGTCGTTAATGATGGATTTGTGTTCCGTGCTAACAAGCTATGCATTCCAGCTAGCTCCGTTCGTCTTTTGTTGTTGCAGGAGGCGCATGGAGGAGGACTAATGGGACACTTTGGCGTGAAGAAGACGGAGGACGTACTTGCTACACATTTCTTTTGGCCAAAGATGAGACGGGATGTTGAGCGATTTATTGCTCGCTGCACTACATGTCAAAAAGCTAAGTCACGACTCAATCCTCATGGTTTATATATGCCTTTGCCTGTACCTAGTGTTCCTTGGGAGGATATATCTATGGACTTTGTTTTAGGTTTACCTAGAACAAAGAAGGGAGGATAGCATATTTGTTGTCGTGGATAGATTCTCGAAAATGGCACATTTTATACCATGTCATAAAAGCGATGATGTGTTAATGTTGCTGATTTGTTCTTTCGTGAAATTATTCGCTTGCATGGTGTGCCAAATACTATTGTTTCAGATCGTGATACTAAATTTCTTAGCCACTTTTGGAGATGTTTATGGGCTAAGTTGGGGACTTAACTGCTTTTAGTACTACTTGTCACCCCAAACTGATGGATAAACTGAAGTAGTCAATAGAACATTGTCTACTATGCTTAGGGCTGTTTTGAAGAATAATAAGAAAATGTGGGAGGAATGCTTGCCTCATATTGAATTTGCTTATAATCGCTCATTGCATTCTACTACTAAGATGTGCCCTTTTGAAGTTGTGTATGGTTTCCTACCTCGTGCACCTATTGATTTGTTGCCTCTTCCATCTTCGGAGAAGGTTAATTTTGATGCTAAAGAACGTGCTGAATTGATTTTAAAATGCATGAGTTAACTAAGGAAAACATTGAGCGATGAATGCTAAATATAAACTTGTGGGATAAGGGTAGAAAACATGTTGTGTTTGCACCTGGAGATCTTGTTTGGTTACATTTGCGTAAGGATAGATTTCCTTATTTGCGCAAATCAAAGCTAATGCCACGTGCTGATGGTCCCTTTAAGGTGTTGGAGAAAATAAATGATAATGCATATAAACTTGAGCTGCCTGCAAATTTTGGGGTTAGTCCAACTTTCAACATTGCAGATTTGAAGCCTTATTTGGGTGAGGAAGATGAACTTCCGTCGAGGACGACTTCATTTCAAGAAGGGGAGGATGATGAGGACATCAATACCATTGTTACACCCACAGCCCCTGCTGCTATACATACTGGACCAATTACTAGAGCTCGCGCACGCCAACTAAATTACCAGGTACTTTCGTTTCTTGGTAATGATTCTAATGTTCATGAGAATATGATGCTGCCTAAATTGGATACATTTGTTTTGCTTACAAATGAAGGGCCTAGCTTGGAGAAGGATGAACATTGGAGCAAGAACAAGCATGGAGATGATGGCATGCGCAAGGGGAATAAGAACGGAGTTAAAAGTGATGATTTCAGGGCTTTGAAGCCACCATAACGGGTGCATGAAGCCTTGGACGAAATATACAAGATGCCAGTTCATAAATTTCGTCCAGAGGCTATTCTAGGTGCTGCGTCACCTTATTATTGGGCCAGGCCCATGTAATTTCGAAATACATAAGTATAGGCTATTTTTAGAGTCCGTATGTGTGGGGAAACAAGAGATAGGGTTGATTTCGGACCCCTCCACCAATGGCCACGAAATTCCCCCCTCTTCCTCCATATATATAGCCCTTAGGGGACCGTTTAGACTTTGGGTTTTGTTTAGATTAAAAGTTTGCCATAGCTGCAACTTGGCATTTCGCTTTGTGTTCAATGACCGGACCAAGGCGCCACGTAACCCCACCTTCATTAATAAAGCTTTCTCTTATATTCGCAATATCCAGATTGCAATCTTAGTTTCTTGCTTGTTCTTCGCTTGCTCGCAGGAAACAGGCCCTCGTGGTCGTTGATCGTGTTCGGCGTGGTCAATAACCCTCGGAAGTTGGTTTAGCGATTGCTAAGGTGCGACGTCTCGCACGTTCATAGTCGGATCGTCAAGGTCGACTCCCACAGAAAACGATAGCCACCATCTCATCGAAACATCGGGACACCTTTGCCTCTATCAATCTTGCTACTCTTTTTGTACTGTCATTAGATAGTAATACTAGTGGTTTGCATGTGAATTTATTGGCAGGGTGGACCTACATTGGAGGTGCAGGACAGGATTCAATTATTGGATGCTCAATTTCGGTTGTATCGATTTCACCTCTTCCATCACTGCGAACATGGATATCCTTGGTCTGATGAAGAATAGGCGCTATATTTCTGCTCAAACCAGCAAATCAATTCAAGATGAAATTGTCCAGGCAAAACATAATCAGATCAGATTGTCCAAAGGAGAACATGATGATGCTAAGCGGAAGAGACATGTTTAAACCGAAAATACAAGGTGTGGTATATGTTTACTAGCTGCTTGATATTTGTGCGAGCAGAGATGTCTCGCCTGCTGCTATTTGGCAAACAAACAAAGTATCCGCAATTTTGGTTGAACTGCACAAGAGAATAGTATAGTCACTACATGCAAAGTACCATTTGAAAATAGACACGTAAAGATTGGATAGTCACTTCATGGACTGCAGAAAAGTAATATGTACTATTTATTGGCCAACACTAGGTGCTTCATTGCTTTGGTCTGATTATACAATGGACATCATTTTGCCTAAGTCAAAGTTTGTATTCAAAATAGTCTCATGGTGTGATCGAGAGAAGACCAAATCATATTGCAAAGGATGTTCCAACATCATGTGTGGTTCATTCTCATGGTTCCAAATGTTGGTGAAACCACTTACGCTTGCAAGAGGAATTGTAGACTTCACAAACAAATTTGTCTTTCAGTTTGTATTGAATGTTGGCCAAGAGAAGCATCCATGTTAGTAGGAAGAACAGATGTTTTTCTAGATCTTTGCTTTTGAGCTACATATTTGTATATGATCTGTGAATCATTGAGATGCATTAACATGTTGATCTTATGTATGGGAATCGTACTAGTTAGTTTTAGTTGCCACGCAAGATCTGAAGTGGCTGATCTTTGCTTTTGAGCTACATATTTGTATATGATCCGTGAATCATTGAGATGCATTAACAGCTTACTTATTTCTGTTCGCTCGGTGTTTACAAGTTACCGATCGATCACTAGCTAGCCTACAAATGCGCCTCCTAGCAGTTTTATTTATGATGCAAGATGCGAAGTGGCAGTTTTTGAATAAAAATGCCTACCTCTCAAGAAACCGACAAGCTACACTATCGATCCTACACGGATAAAAATGCCTACCTCTAAAGAAGTCGGCAAGCTACACTATCGATCCTACATGGATAAATAGCGGATCACGCACGCACTACCTCCTTTCCGGTTTGCACGGCTCAATTCAAGAAACGACCTACTCGATCCTACACGAATAAATAGCAGATCACGCGTATTAGTACCTCCTTTCCGGTGTGCGTGGCTTAATTCAAACCTCTCACCAACCAAGGTACTCCTCCGTCCGGCTTTATTAGTCCCGTGAGCAAAGCAGCAAGACCAAGGCATGGCAATAATTAACGGCATGCGAAGTTTAAGCCTAATTAATTCCAGCGATTTAAGTGGCTGCATGCGTGCTTCTCGGTTGCGACTTCGTTGCATGTCGCTGCATCGCTCATGAAGCGATTCTCGAGTGCTCGCATGCAGCCGGCCGTAATTAAGGTAGCTAACTCGATGCGAAAAAGATACGCTTTAAACCGTGGAATCATTATTGACAAGGAGGGAGATGATTCGAGTGCACTCGTTTGACCGCCATGCCGGTGTGCGACCTAGACGGGACGGGACGGCATAGTCATAATTACAGTTTCTCTAGTTTTCCACGGCAAGCTGGCGCGCTAAGCCATTATGCATTGAATTCCGATGACCGTCGCGCTACCTTCCGCCTATAAGTACTGTTTCCCGGCCTTCTCCGGTGCCACCGTGACCCAACTCGCCATATCCTCATAAGCCCCCATCGGCCCGTCGTCGCTTGACACATCCGCCATGCCCCCGCCCATCCGCGGTAGGCGACGCCAGAGGTGGTCACCGCTGGAACTAGTGTTCGGGCTTTCACCGGAAGGCAGACGGAGGGAGGAGGTTTTCTATCTGTCTTTAGATGGCAATGCGGAGATCGAGGAGTTGTTGGAGCACGACCGCATGGCGGAGGAGCAGGAGTTGTTGGAGCGCGACCGCCTGGCGGAGGAGCAGCGTATCACCGATTTGCCCACCAGCGGGACATGGAGCAGCAGCGCACCGACGCTCTTAGTCGCGAGCAGAGCGCCCGCAACTGGGCCGACTACATGGAGGCTGGCGCCCGCAATAGCCCCGAGCCTGTCGGCACGCACGCTGTTCGCGACGCTGATTTTACTCCCAGCTCGCCAAGTGGGTTTCGCTTGAGCCGGCTTCGTGGACCACGCCGCATGGAAAGGGCCAACGCGTGAGCAACGTGCCCTATCGCACCTCTTGCAAGTCCGAGGCGAGGCGCACGATGCCGGTGCCGGCGTTTAGCGTGTACCACAGATGGCGTCCGCATCGCCTAGTTAGCTAAGAGTAAGTTAGTACTTGTACGCTACTAGAGTAGTAGTGGGAGTAGATAGTTAACTTGGCTATGATGGTTGTCAACGTGGAAGTTCAAGATTTCTATATGTGGATCGGACTTGTTACTTTGCTCAATGTTGAAATTTCCGCTTGAACGTATGGAATGGGCTGTTATTTTTTAAATGGGTTGTATTTGTCCTCCACGGGTTTAGAGGCTGACTTGTGGGCCTAGCAAGTTGATGCGCACACAATCATGAGATGATTGTATGTGGAGAGGATGACAGCAGGACCCGCCAAGGTCATGGCAAGACGCAAGCAAGTGCCTCCTTATTTCAAGCCAATAAAAAATGGCTCCTCCTAGTGGATTTCGACATCCGGGTCCCATGCCATTGTCAACGTAGTCAATAAACGAGAGATTGCACAACGAGCGGTGACACCAGGGACCCAAAGAGCTCGCCCAGCTTATTTTTGTTTTGGATTAATTTGATAAATGCCACTCCAAATCTGGTGTATCCGAGAAATGCCACTGCAATTTCCAAACTTTGAAAATGCCATTTCATGCCATTTCTAGTGGCATTTTTCAAGTCCGAGTGGCGTTTTCAAAGTTTGCAAACTACAAGTGGCATTTTCAAAGTTTGCCAAAATTGCAGTGGCATTTTCAAAGTTTGGAAATTGCAGTGCATTTTATGAATCGCCATAATTGGAGTGGCATTTATCTAATTTGTTTTTGAGATGGAAGCGGGGTGTCAACTGGCTGTGGGGACACTCGCCCTGTCTAGACAGCCTTTTCTTTTATGTTTACCACAGACCAGCCCAGTAGTTTTTTTTTTCTTTCTGAAAATGGCTAGCCAAGTTTTTTGTGATTTGTCAAGTAAGTCGCTTTATCAGGCCTGTTGGGCTGCAAATCTTTCAAGACGAGGAGAGCTTCATTGGCGAAAAAATGGCCTATCAGTAATGAGAAATGGGCTGTACATTTTTAAAACACATCAAACCGGCAATTAGTTTCAAATGTCTTTTTTTCATTTTGAGATTTTAAATTGCATTGATTTTTATGCGTGGACAATTTATTGGATTTTATATTGATATACATTTATTTTTAAAATCAGTCTGAATGTGACTCGAAATTTCGGGATTAAAAACAGTTCAGATCGCACCGACATATGCAAAATTTCGTATAATTTTTTAACGGTGGCCACAAGATGGGCTGTAATGCTAACAAAAAGAATATGGGCTCCAAAAAACCCGTAAGAATTAGCAAATGGGCTGTAAATTATTTGAAATAATGGCAGATGGATTGTATGTTGTTTTCCACATATTTGAGGCTTTCCACAGATGGCTTGTATACTGTTGGATGTCCATCCAACGGTCGTCGTGCTTCTTCAATCTCTCCTCTTCCTGCTCCAGCCGCTCAAACAAGCGCCGGTGGGACTGCCTGCTCCCTCCTTCCCGCTGGCCGGGTCTTTGCCAGAGAGGCCTCACCGCCCACCAGATTCCCATCGCTGGCCTAGCCATCCCTCTACTCACCCACACCGTTGTTATTCTCCGCAACGGCATACGAACCAAGAACCCTCGTGACAACAGTTCTTCTTCCGTGGGAAACAAAAACAACGCTCGCCGAGTCTTCCCTCGCCTCCGTCGCTCCTTCCTAGGCCTCGCCGCCGTCCACCACCCTAGTGCTCTCGGCGTGGCGTGGTCAACGTGGTCAACGACCGACATGCATCCGACGTGGATCAGACGTGGAGAGGCCGACAACCGGGTCCACGGCCGCACGCAAGGAAATGCCTCCTTATTACGCCGCAAAATAATGATTCCTCCACCGACATCCGGGACCCATCGAAGGGCCTCTCAGATTTCGCGAAAAAACGTTATCGCCGCTAACAGCTCGGACCCACCAGCTATATCTTCGCACGCAAGGAAGTGCCTCCTTATTACGCACAAAAATGAATACTCCTCCGCTAGCCGGGACCCAAAGATAGTGGGCCTACTATGTTGACGGGGACGAAGGGCGTTGTCAACTTAGTCAATATGCAAGATTCTAGCTCGACTGACCATACGATGTCCATCCAACGGCCGAGTGCTTCTTCAACCTCTGGTCTTCTTGCTCCACCGCCCAAAGCAGCGCCCGGTCGTGTCTCCGCTTCCTCGCCTCCCGTGGTCGGCTGTCTGGTCATGAGGCCTCACCGCCCCATACTACTCCCACCGCTGGCTAGGCCATCCCTCCACTCCACTCACCCACACCCTCGTTATTCTCATGGCTACGGCAAAGCAGAGCCGAACCAAGTGAACCTCAGATTCTCTCCGCGTGGGCATCCACCGCCGCCTTTTCCCTCCGTGTCGTCCCCTTCCTAGGCTCTCGCCGTCGCCCACCGCCGTGGTGCTCTCGGCGCAAGCGTGGTCAATGTGGTCAACGATCAATTCCATCGAAGAATATCAGACGTGGAGAGGCCGACACTGGGTCCACGGCAGCCACAAGGAAGTGCCTCCTTATTACACGGAAAATAATTATTCCTCCACCGACAAAGCAGGACCCACCGGACGCCCACCAAGATATCGTGAAAAAATTTTTGCCCTCGATCATTGGGACCCACCCGACGGGCCACCATATTTCGCTGAAAAAATGTTCCCCGCATCATCACTTTCGACCCACCGGAAGTGCCTTCTTATTACGCACAAAAAATGAATACCCCTCGCTAGCTGGGACCCACCTTAGTGGGAGGCTGACTTAGGGCCTACTAAGTTGACGGGACGAAGGGCTTTGTGAACTTAGTCAATATAAACGATTCTAGCTCCAATGGACCGTGACGATGTCCATCCAACGGCCAGAGTGCTTCTTCAACCTCTGGTCTTCTTGCTCCAGCCGCCAAAGCAGCGCCGTCATGCCGCATGCTCCTGCCTCCCTCGGGTCGGATAAAGCCGCGAGGCCTCACCGCCTCTACTATTCCCACCATGGCCAGCAGCCTCGCGCGACAAAGAGCCTCACACAGAGCCGAACCAAAGAACCTCAGATTCTCTCCGCTGGGCTTCCATCGCCGCGTTTTCCCGCTCCACGCCGCCCCATTCCTAGGCTCGCTGCCGCCCACCGCCTCGGTGCTCTTGGTGCGGCGTGGTCAACGTGGTCAAGGAACGACTTCCATCGACGTGGATCGAAGGAGAGGTCGACAGGCCGGGTCCACAACGCAGCAAGGAAGTGCCTCCTTATTACGTGGAAAATAATGATTCCTCCACCGACAGCTAGGACCCACCGGACGGGCCACCGATTTTGCGAAAAAAAAGTTTCCCACACCGCTGGGACCCACCAGCTACATCTTCGCACGCAAGGAAGTGCGCCCAGCAAAAAAAAGGTTCGCCCCATCACCGGGACCCACCAGCTACATCTTCGCACGCAAGGAAGTGCGTCTGGCAAAAATGATTCGCCTCGACCGCTGGGACCCACCAGCTACATCTTCGCACGCAAGGAAGTGCCCGATACCGGAACCACCTGGTCGAAGCGCACGAAGCGTTGTCATTCTGGTCGCGAACGGTATGCATATATACTAGTCAATGTAGAGGCGCGCACGCGTCGTAGTAGAGGGGCGACGGTCGTAGTAGAGGCACGCGACGTAGCATGTACATCGTGACGCATACGCCGCTGTGGTGCAATGATGAGGACATCAATACCATTGTTACACCCACAACCCCTATCGCTACATATACTAGGACCAATTACTAGAGCTCACAAGACGCCAATTAAATTATCGTGTACTTTCGCTTTCTTGGTAATGATTCTAATGTTCATGAGAATATGATGGTGCCTAAATTGGATACATTTGTTTTGCTTACAAATGAAGGGCCTAGCTTGGAGAAGGATGGACATTGGAGCAAGAACAAGCATGGAGATGATGCCATGCGCAAGGGGAACAGGAACGGAGTTACAAGTGATGATTTCAGGACTTTGAAGCCACCATAATGGGTGCATGAAGCCTTGGACGAAATATACAAGATGCTACTTCATAAATTTCGTCCCGAGGCTATTCTAGGTGCTGCGTCACCTTATTATTGGGCCAGGCCCTTGTAATTTCGAAATACACAAGTATAGGCTATTTTTAGAGTCCGTATGTGTGGGGAAACAAGAGATAGGGTTAGGATGAGGCGATCAACATCGGTCTGACAACTACCTCGCATTATTAACCACCGTGTTGTCCACATGCAAATAATGGCAATGCTCCGGCCCTTCAGTAATACGGTAGATCATGACCATCTCCTAAACTGAAATTGAATATCCACCATTTGAGGGTAGATAGTTCCTGATATATATCTTATGGGAGTTAGAAATGGTCAACGCATTTTACATGACAATATCCCGAGGAGAGACGTTTCCTGTTGCTGTTTGTGCTTTCACTAGCTTTGCATGTGTTTGTGGTCTCACATTGTAGATTATATCCTGTTCCAGCTATTTGGGATGCTGAAATCAAGTATGCGATTTGTTGTTCCACCTATTATCAGCGTGAATTACTTCAAAAATTGCAGCGCTTTTAAGACAAGGAAAATTCGGTAGAAGAATATTATCAGAATTACAAACTGGTTTGATTAGATGTATTGTTGAGAGACTGAAGCTATGCTTTGCACGCTTTCCGGGTGGATTAAATAGAGAGATCGCACCATTCTAGACTACAAGATTATAATATCAATTATTATTCCCTTGCTTGTAAAGCTGAACGGAAGTAGATCGAGCAGTTTGCTTGACTAATTTTTTTCTGCAGGTCAGACTCATCATGACACCACTGCATCATCTACTTCCACACGCTTCTACTACACCGCACTGGCTGCTGCCACCTCCAACTGCGGATACAAGAAAAGCAGCACAACCACCACCATCCGCCAAGTTATACACATGGCTCATACGTTTCTTCTTCCATGGCGCCAACAGTAACAAGGATATTATTTGTCGTCGTTGTAAGGAAGAGGACATTTTAATAGAGAATGCCAATCATGTGATGATTGCACATCGAGGAGTGGGTATGAGTCTGCTAGACTATGATGAAGAGATTTTGCCTTATTACACATGAAGAACACGTGGAGATGATTTGATCTTGAGACGAATATATGGCTGAAGATGCCGATAGGTATGAATGTTTAGTTGCTCAACGTGTTTTGAGTGCTGTTGAGCAAAATCAGAGGCATAACTGTTCCATACAAAGGAGTGAAGGAACGTTTATTCGCTGGCCATCATAGATGGAGGGAGCTGAACAATTTGGTTAGCATGGATATGGTGGAGAAGTTTTCACCACAAGACCACATCCACATCCCATCGCATCCAATGGTTCAACAACGTGTAAGGTTAAGGTAACACGCATTGTTCGTGTGCATTTTAGTATCTCTACATATGCTGATTATGTTGATTGTGATGGGTACCTATGCTACGTTCTTATTACTTGCAGACCATGCAATTTGATAAAATTTGGTACACCATGGTAGAAACAATCAGATATTTTGTTCACAAGGATAAAAATATTACTTGCTTCCTATGACCTCGATTCCATTTTGAAAGATGATATTATTAGATAAAGCAAAACAGAGAAAATAAGATGAAAATCAGATTGTAAAAAGAATTTGAGCAACAAATGAAGCCTAATAATAAACCATCTAATGTTGCTTCCGAAATTAAACCGGTGCGTATGTTTATTTGCCACCAAATCTGATATTGAGCTAGATTCTAGCAAATCTGTTTGCTATGCTTTGTGTGCAAAGAGGCATTATTTCATTCGAGGACGTGTTTTCCTTTGCCTCGCTGTCAACTCAACATTTTGCAGTGAGTTCAACGCCTTCCCACAAGACGCAAGCACCGGATTACCACCATTCGAGGATTGAGCATCAAATTGACTTAATTCCCGTGCATCGCTACCCAACTGCGGCACCATACTGCATCAATCAAAAGAGGAGACGGGAGATTATGCGCCAAGCACAGAGCTGCTAGACAAAGGTTATATACGCTAATCTCTTAGTCCTGTTGTTCCTATTATACTAGTGCCTAAAAGGATGGTAGCCGCGTAGTGTGTTGATTGTAGAGGCATTAATAATATTACTATTCGTTATCGCCATCCTATTCCTAGGCTAGATGATATGCTTGATGAATTGAGGGTTTCACAATATTCTCCAAAGTTTATTTATAGTGGATACCATCAAATTCGTATGAAATTGGGAGATGAATGGAAACAGCATTTAAAACTAAGTTTGATTATATGAGTGGTTAGTCATGCCTTTTGGGTTAACTAATGCACCTAGTACTTTCATGATTAATGAACTAAGTTTTACGTGCTTTCATGGACATTTGTGGTAGTTTACTTTGATGATATACTGATTTATAGCAAATCTGGAAGAACATTTGAACATTTATTTGTTGTTTTTAATGTCTACGGATGCACGCTTGTTTGGTAACCTTGGGAAGTGCACTTTTGTAATCAATTTGCATTTTTCTTGGCTATGTTGTTACCCACAGTGGAATTGAAGTTGATAAAGCCAAGATTGAAGCTATTGAGAGCCGCAGCTCAAACGGTCACACAAGTGAGGAGTTTTGGACTCATTGGTTTCTATAGGCGCTAGAGAGACTTTAGCACCATTGTGCACCTCTCAATGAGCTTACAAAGAAGGATGTGCCTTTGTTTGGGGTACCGCATGGAAGAAGCCTTCACGTTGAAGATAAGTTGACACATGCCTTACTCCAACTTCCTGACTCAATAAGACTTTGAGGTTGAATGTGATGCTAGTGGAATTGGATTTAGGTGTGTTATTACAAGATGGAAAAACTGTTGTATACTTTTCAAAATTGAGGGGCCTAGTCTGAACTATTCTACTTATGACAAAGAATTATATGCTCTTGTTCGACTTTAGAGACATGGCAACATTATTTATGGCCCAAAGAATTTGTTATACATTCTGATCATGAATCTTTGAAACATATTAAAAGTCAAGCTAAACTGAATCGAGACATGCTAAATGGGTTGAATTATTGAGACTTTCCCTTATGTCATTAAACACAAGAAGGGTAAAGAAATGTTATTGGTCGATGCTTTGTCTCACGCTTATACTATGCTTTCACAACTTGACTTCAAAATATTTGGTTTGAGACCATCCAAGGCTCAGATCCCATCGTTCTCCTCTTGCATGTAGTAGTCCTTGTGATCATTTATGCCAGAGATGTTTGGGTATTATGTCGATGGTGTCTTGTCGCCAGGCGTCATATAGCGACCTCGAGGGGTGATTCTCCTGATTTGGCCAAGTGCCTTATAGGGCCACTAAAAGGCCAAGAGGTTGTCACCATAGTATTGCTGAGGTGTATGCATCACAAGAGTTCGATGAGGACATCAATACCATTGTTACACCCACAGCCCTTCATCACATATACCGGACTAATTACTAGAGCTCAAGACGCCAATTAAATTATCGTACTTGCTTTTTTGGTAATGATTCTAATGTTCATGAGAATATGATGTTGCCTAAATTGGATACATTTGTTTTGCTTACAAATGAAGGCCCTAGCTTGGAGAAGGATGGACATTGAGCAAGAACAAGCATGGAGATAATGCCATGCGTTAAGGGGAACAAGAACGGAGTTACAAGTGATGATTTTCAGACTTTGAAGCCACCTATAATGGGTGCATGAAGCCTTGATTTAAGTATAGGCTGTTTTAGAGTCCGATGTGGGGAACAGATAGGGTTGATTTCGACCTCCACCAAGGGCCACGAAATTCTCTTCCTCCATATATACAGCCCTTAGGCACCTTAGACCTTGGGTTTTGTTTAGATTAAAAGTTCGCCATAGCTGCAATCAACTTCTCTGCTTTTGTGGTTCAACGACTGCATAAAGGCGCTACAGAACCCACCTTGATCAATAAAGTTTATCTTATATTCGCATATCCAGATTGCAATCAGCTTGCTTGTTCTTCGCTTGCTCGCAGAAATGCACCTCGTGGTCGTTGATCGTGTTCTGCGGGTCAATAACTCCTGGAGTTGGTTTAGCGATTGCTAAGGCGCCGACGTCTCGCGACGTCAGAATGGATCGCCAAAGTCGATTTCCTGCCGTAAAACCAACATCTCATCAAAGATCGACACTTTGCCTCTATCGTCAGCGGCTATCGGAGGCTTACGCCAAAGTCGTCCGAAGCTTTTCGACGACGGTGAACTTGTCGAGGAAACCGACGAGGACCTGCCACCAAGGAGACGGCCGTTGCCCAGCAACCGCTCGGGCGGCCTCAAGAAATACTACCCGAGACGCTTTCTGCGTCGGAAGCCGCAGTCGGGCGTCAGGACCATTCGGCATACCGGTTGATGCTCAAGGCCATCGCTTCCATGGGTCTAGCCAGCTTCTAGTCAACCCATTCATATCGATTCGATTCGAGGATCACTTGCTCTTGGTTAGCGTAAGCGAGGCGAGGATTTCATACTACCTCGCCTTTCATCGCACCGCTTTTGGCTCTATGATAGGTGGCCAGCCACCGGCCCATGTCATTCACCAGCAGTTGTCGAAGTCAATGAAGTCAGCGCTCCGCAATGGGTGCGCAGATAGTCATCTCACCTGACCTCTAGTTGGGGCCAAACGAGAAGTTTGATGTTTATCGTTTATTGGTCCTTTGCATTTTGGCGCCAAGTTTTGACCTTTGATTTAACTAATAAAATTTTAATGCATAAACAAAAATGTAAGTCACCCACGTAAAACCAAATAATCCCAAAATACTTAGGCATTGCATTAACTCCTCCTTGTTTCTTATTTCATGACATATCAACCAATGAGAGATGTGGGGTGCATGCTTTCAATGACTTGAGACTACCAAACATGACATGAAGTGTTTAGTTCATTGCATGTAATCCTATTAGTACTCTAGTTAGCAAAAAACATTAAGTTCTCTCGCCAATAGGAATAAAACACCATGTATTTATTTATAGAGGGTAGTACATTTTGTGACATGCATTACTAGATATTGCTAGTCAAATACTAAAACCAGATGGACGGGTAGTACTCCTAAATCCAGACGTGGTGCTACTAGTACTAGTAGTAGTACTACCAATGTAGTAGTAGGAGTACTAGCATCGTACTACCCCTTGGTCAAATTATTACGGCTGCTCCTCGAAGTGAAGTGACAAGACCTCACACGAGATGACACTGAAAGAGTGAATTGTTCAGACTATAGTCACCTCACCGCCCGCAATACTATCATCATGGTCAGAGCTAGCCTGCTAACAACTAGCCTCCGCTCGACATAATTTCATGAGATGCCCGTGACATTGCACTGAACACCAAGATTGGGGTGGATGGTTCCGCAGCGCCATCGCTCCAGATTTTTCCACGGCCTTCTAGATGTGGTGGGAGATAAGGCTGATTGTGAGAGACAAGGAGTTGTTTGTAAATAGGGAACAAGTGCGGCATCTTTTTGCAAAATGGAGAAGCTTGAGTCAGGCGCGCCGATCTAGATCCGACGGCTATTAAAGATGAGGCACAACATCATCACTAACTCAGACCTGCTTGATTCACAGGATTTTGAAAAGGGTGAATAGGACACGCAATATTACAAGTTTCAAACTGATATTACAAATGTTAGGAGTAATGCTGCACCTACTAAGAGGGAATTACTAGGAAGTTTACGAAGAACTTTCACATTTTAGGTGGATGCAGCATTATCGCACAAACTAAAATCCACCCTCGACAAGTCATTAATGGGCAAATAAGTTTTAGTCTCGCCACTTGATGTTTCAAAACAAATTTAGCTTCAAGGAGATTTATTTAGGCTTAGACACTTGCGTGATCAGCACGCCATTCATTGTTGCGCCAGAGAACGCCAAACCTCATTACCTTGAGCACACTTGCCTCTGCAACAAAGAACTCGCCAATTTAATCTCGATGTGCTGCCTCAAGAGTCGATCAAATCAATTTCTGTAAGATGGAGATCAAGGCATTCGATGAGATTGTTATAGTGTAGCACATTTTTCACTTTCGGCCTTTTTTATCTGCAAAAGAAGAGAATATATTAGAGCAGCTGCGTATAGATTGTCGTGGTCATCAAGAGGTACCAATATCCTTCGCCATACGATGTGGTTGGCTGGCTAGTCATCTTCTTTCTCTCTCTCTGCTTCCTCTCATTTAACTAGGAGCACGTGAAGAGCTTTGGAATTTGTTGCCTTCCACTATGTGGCCGATGCCATATTTCGCAGAAGTATGCATAATACGATCGATGTCAAATCAAAGATTTTGGCACGCCTCGATGTGAGAGAGTTGGCACTGCCAGCACACGATCCACATGTATAAAAAATCAATCAAACCAACTACACCTCTCACTCTCCCAAACAAGTGTTTTTTATTGCCTCACCCTCTCTCTCCCACGCAGTGTTTTTTCATTGCGTGAGTTAATTTGGCACCGGAGCAAAGTAGGTGATCCAGATTAAAGGCCAGTGAGCAATGGAGGGCATCGATGCCAAATGCATCACAAGTGAATTTGGCACATGTTTTGGCCTACATAGCCCACTTTTATTTTTCCGTTCCAAAATTGTCTTAAATTTGTCTAAATACAGATGTATCTAGTTACATTTAGTGTTAGATACATCCGTATTCTAAACAAATGTAAGACAAGAATTTTGGGACGAGGAATACTACCGATTTAGTATAAAATTTTGACCAATTTACTCTAAGAAATGCCAATGCATGTCACTAAAAATTACACCATTTGAAATTATGTTCAAATACTAATCCAACGATATAGTTCTTAGTGACATGCATTAACATTTTGTCAAAATCTATGGTCAAATTTTGATATTACAAAATTGGAAGAGTAAACCAGACGGAGGTAGTACTTGCTCTTAGGGTAACCATAGAGTTACTGGAGTAGTCTGTTACTTTCCACTATGACTAGCCTAGGCTACTATAGTACAACACAAAAAACTGCAGTGTGATCACGGAGAAAAAATACTAAAAACATTTCTTTCTAAGTAAGGTGCATAAATGTAGTTTTGAACACTACACTTGTCATCGTAATTTGGGAAAATTATGAAAAATTGAGCTACGCTGTGATTACCGCTTATTTATAGGAAAGAAGTTTCACCGATGAGTAGCTTCTCCGGTACGTAGCATGTAAGGAATCCAACAACTTGATCCAGATTAAATGATAGATTTTAGTGCTAAGATCTTCACGCGGCGCATGGACTGTAAGCTTGTGGGAATCATTTTCCGAAGACGGTCGAATACATCAAGAAGAATTTAAAATGTGAATTTCAAGAAGACGAGAAGAAGATGAGTGTTGTACTGAACGATTATGGATCCAATAAAGAGTTCGAGAATTTGCCGACGAGTACACCAACGCTGTCAATTTCAAGCCGCCAATGACCCTGATTTTTGTTGGACCTTCTAGATCCACAAGCAATTCTCAAGGAAAGGCGATTCTCAATGACCATAACGTGGAACAGCCGAGTAATCTCTTCCAATTGATGTCTTAAAGGGCCAGCAAGACACATAAATCAATCGGAGATTCGCCGAGGCGATGTGGAGGCTAATGAACCCGTGGATCTGCTTCAAGACAAAGGTACTGATCGAGTATAATCATGAGCAGGTGCTCCATAGCCTTCTTCGAGATGACAACGTCAAGAGGTCGAATCGCTTGAGTTGAGGGAGAAGAAGGGCGGCACGGCATTAACTGGGAAGATAGAAGGAGCCAGCTGGCGCGGCGCAGCAAGCAGTGAGGCGGAGCGGCTGGGCAGAGAGCGAGATCGCCCAGCTTCAGAGCTGAGCTCCTCGAGCTGATTTTGGGCGGGATAAGAACCACTGTCAACTTGGGTGGACTTGCAGCTGGTATCAACATGGATGTCAAGGCCCTGCTGGCCTGTGGTGCGAAGAAAGGATCTTGGAGACTGTGGGCCATGTTGCTTATAATTCCCTGGCCAGGAAGCTGTCACGGTGAGGTTGAGGGGACGGAGGCCAGGGGCGCCACCGCCGAGAGAGGCGGTCCGCATTTATGACGGTGGGAGGAGGCCAATGATGATGAGGAGCATGTCGTCGGGAGGCCGATGAAGTCTGTGCTCACGGATGCGGTTTTGGCTCGAGCCGCCTCCGCTTGTTGGCTGCCTCGCCCCATCTCAACCGGCGGCGACGCCGTGTACACGCAGTCGGGTGTGTGTTGTGTTGGGTGTGCGAAGGCCCCTTCCAGGCATGCCACCCAGCAAAGGATGAATTGTGCGAAAAGGCCCTTCACGCAAGAAGTTTCTCCTCAATGCACCTCAATTTACTAGCATGCGAGGTGCTACCTCGAGTGGTTTCAACTTTGTTTACTTCACCGCTAGGTCGATGGGCCTCTAGTTTACTTATTTTCACCCACCGCCACATGGGCCAAAGACACAAAGATATGTAACACGAAATGACAAGGCAGCATGTGGATTGCTCTGACCGTCAACTAAACAATATACGGAGTACGCCGGACAAGGAGCGATAATCCTTCTGTATAGAGAGTTCGAGGAGAGGAGGCCCGTGAGAGATAGCAGAGAGAGAGAGAGAAAGAGAGAGAGAGAGAGAGAGAGAGAGAGAGAGAGAGAGAGAGAGAGAGAGAGAGAGAGAGAGAGAGAGAGAGAGAGAGAGAGAGAGAGAAAGAGCTATTCCTCCGCTCGATAATGTAGTTCCAACATTTTTAAGTCAAACTTTTGAAACTTTGACCAAGTTTATAAAGAAATTATTTATATCTACAATACCAAAGATAAATGATAGTATGAAGTAAGTACATGTTGTGATGAATCTAATGATCGCCAGATGTAAATGTTTTTCCACATATACCGGTCAAACTTTTCTCGAGGTTTGACTTTTCAAAACTTTTCGATGGAGGGCCACGTTAGGGACCAGCCTGGAGTTCTTCATCAGCAGGAAAGCCATCAGTCGCTGCTGCCTCCGCTCTACCCCATTTGCTTGGGAATGGAGTCGATCCCCCTGCACTCCTCAAATTGCACACATGAGGGCTCCGGAACGCGGCACGCTGGTCGACGTTAACTTCCCCCGCCTCACGTTATGTACTCGTCAGGATGGAAGACATTTGCTCAAGATCCATAGCCCGATGGCGGGCTCCCCTCTACTTGTTAATGGAGGCGGCCTTCTCCGCCAAGGTCTTTGAGATTTGAACTCGCTTAAAGTGCTGTATGGAGAGCTCTCCGACGATGAAGATTCTCCTCAAGCAGAGTGACGAGGAGGACAATGGCAACGGCGATTTAGGAGTCAAGCGTGCGCCGACCATTCCAACTGATCGTGTCACCTCGCCACGCTTCCGCCAAGGGCCTTCACAAGCTCTCCATCGGGCACTCTTGTCTCCTTGGGCACCAGGCGAGGGTTGCAAGGCAAGAAGGGTGGCGCCATCAAGTCGGAGTATAAGGGCACCGACGCCTTCGTCACAGTATTGTCGGCTCACGCCATGTCTTCCACTTCTCCTGTCAAGACCGAGATGCTCTTACGCTTTCTCGCCTCGCACTCGCCTAGGAACTTTTTGCCTCCTCGCTGTCTTGTTCCACTTTCCGAGGAGAGGGACAAGAAAGGATTACAAGCACCTTACTTTAGTTTGTAAGCTCATGGGCACTTGTTAATTTTAAGGCTTGTAATCCCCTTGCTCATGTTTTTAATTCCGTATGAACTGTACTGTATGAGATGTTTTAATGAAAAAGGTGTCTACCGGTTCTTTGTTCGTGAGCGAGACCCATGCCAAGGAAATCTAATCCTTGTTATTTTTAGGATAAACATTGTCGCCCGAACAGGCTCATTGCCCCCGACTTCAGCCGACCATTCTCATGCTTTTTGGCGAGGGGGGCTATAGAGTTAAGCCCTCGCTCATTTTCTTGCCACCGCTTCACGACCGTTCTCCCCTGTGGACTTGGGTACAAAAGGGGAGCACGGTGGTCTTGGAGTAAACGAGGTTTCATTTGTCCCGCCCATACGGAAATGCACAACAGGGATGAAGGACTTATCTGACCAGAGCCCCCTGCAACCTTGGCTTGCGTGGTTAGATCCTGGGTTTCAGCCTCGCAGTCCTGCTTGTCAGCCGGAGCGCCGTTCGCCCTTACTCCCAAGCTGCTCAGCGAATGTCCACATGCCCAATGTAACCAAAGAGGACAGAAAGACATACTTAACTTCTAGGCTAGGGGCTAGTCACCGCTAAGCACTATCAACCCAACCGAGGGAGAGACTTAACCTAGCATGCATGTTAAAACTTAGGCGCAGCTGGCTCATTTATTTATGCTTAGGTCTCATACTGCTTTGTACAGAGGGTTACATTCTCACGGGAAGCTTGTTAAAGGTGGCTTGTCCGAGTCTCAAGAATCCGCTTTTTATGGGTAAAATTTGCAAGATGTACGATGTTCCAGACTTGCTCACTGGGACAACATCTTGCCTCCAGCGATCGCACTGGACCGGTGACTCAGACACCCGATAAGGGCCTTCCCACTTTGGCGCCAACTTGTTGGAATTTGGCCGATCGAACGCTACCAAGAACAAGGTCGCCTCAAAGCTTCGCATGAACCTCGCGGTTATGGTAGCGGTGCAAGGCTTACGGTAGCATGCGCTTACAAATTACTCAAGACGACATCTTCCCTTGCCGCGCACATCTTGCCGCAATTGTTTCGCTCAAGCTCGCTATAAGCTTAGCACTGAGGTGACCCGTGATGTGAGTTCCGTGGGAGAACTGCTTGTGCCCCGAAACTGTGGCAAGGGTATCCGCGGTGGGCTCGATGGCGTTGTTCTCGACGACCAAAGAACCGCCGACAACTCATCAATCCAAATAGCTTCCACTGTGCAGCTCTGTCAAAGTCTTTGTCCTCGTGCCTCGCAACACTTCAAGATTTTCCCTCCGCCCGGCCGCTGTCGTGGATGTGCTATGGAAGTGAAACAGACTCTTGCCGCCGAGGTCTTGGATGTATTGCATAAAGGTGGTTTGTGAACTGCGTGCCGTTGTCGGTGATGACTCGCTGGCACACCAAAACGCACACTAGCTCCTTGAAGAACTTGACGGCTGACTATGCTGTCACCTTCCTCATCGCTTCCACCTTCGCCACTTTGTGAACTTGTCGATCCAACGATAAGTACACAAACCCTCGACAACAAGGAAAGGGCCCAGATGTCGAGCCCTGCACCAGAATGGCCGAAAGAGGAATTGTTTGAAGGGCTTGAGCTGGTTGAAGCTTCTTCAATGGAACTGACACGCCTCACACTTGGTTACTAGTCCTGCTGCATCCTAGAGGGCAAGGCCGAAGAAACTGCTGAACGCTTTTGGTTTAAGGGCCCTCGATCCCATATGGAAGCCACATATGCTCAGATATCTCCTCAACAGCCCATTCCTCCTCCCGGGAATGCACTTCTTTCACACCATTCGTCTTCCTCGCATGTGACGCTATCGACCAACCGATACATGGCGCACGACGCCACTTCTTTCTCCGCTTTCTTCCCCTCCAAAGCCTCTGCTTGGAGGAATCGGATCAGATGTCGTGCTCTGCATGCCGGAGCCTGGGGCCTTGCGGCAAGGACCAAAGGCATTTCTTCCGCCATGGTGCGGTCGCCCCATGGGGCCAGGGCTTGACGGCCTCGCTAGAGTCGGCCGCTCGGCAGTTTCAATCAAGGTAACACTTGCCGTGGCCCCTGGGCTCAAATGAGTATTGCCGGGCCCGATGTCTCCGTTGTTCCGCTTCGCTGATGGTTCAACGTGGTTGAGTTCGCAAAAAGTACCGGTTCCACAAGTAGCTTGAATGCGCTACGCTGATGTAATCAGCATGTCGCTTCTCCGGCAGTGAACGCGGTTCGCTTGTATACCATCAGTGCTCCTCCAGCCTTCCTCACCTCATCTACGAGGCTCCATCAACGGCTCGATAATTTTGTTGACTTGTCTCGACAACAAGCCGCGAATCACCCCAAAGATGAGTTTAACTCGAGGTCTGCCACATCCCGATCGGCAAGGTGCCCTCGTGACTCAACAAAGTTGTTTCAGGACATCTCCTCGAAAGTGCATCCGATTACATACTTGAGGTGCTCTCCGGGTGCGATAAGCAGACACGGCACCGTGCCTTTGCAGCGAGAAAGCCCCATCAAAGTACATGATCCAACCAGAATTTGCTTCCTTGCCGGGAGAGCGGTTCATCGGATTTCTTCGTCGGGCGTTGAGGTCCACTCCGCAATGAACTCCGCCAGACTCGCTCGATCGTCAAGTACTTTCAAACTTCAAACCAAAGCTGACGCTCCAAGGCTCACTTCCACTATCCTCCCGCTTGCGCCTCGATTATGCAATATCCGCTGTAACGGAGGCGGTGACGATAATGACTCGTGCTTAAAGTAATGACGCAGCTCTCGAGGCTATAAGGAGGTCAAGAGCAATTTCTCGCACACCGAGGCTGACCCAGCCTTCGCAAGAGGGAGCTCACAAATAAACCGGTGCTGCATCATCTTTCCTCGTGATCACTTTCTTGGTTTCGTGCTCTGTTCACAGCGGATGTCACGGGGCCCCGCCTTGTTGACCAGACTCACGGATCTTCGCTTACATCCGCTGCCCCGCTGTTAATCATTTATCGACTCTCCTTCGCTTATCAGCCATGGCGCCGACCACTTGATTCGTCAGCCAGACATAAAGAGTAACGGCCTTGTGGTTTGGGCAACCAGACCGGTATAGAGAGATTTTTCAGTCCCGCAGTTGCTTTCTCCGGGTCCACTCTATTGGTCCCGCTTTTTCAAAATCTTGAAAAAGGAAGGGCGTTGCTCGCAGACTTGAGTGAATAGGCTCATGGCGCAACGCAGCCAAAGGAGCGACGACATCCTTGATCCGCTATTGCCCTAACTGCTCGATAGCCTTGATCTTGTCCGGTTCGCCTTTGATCCCACTCTCTACGACAAAGAACCCGAGAAGTTTGCCGACGGAACTCCCAAGACACTTCGTGGTTCAACTTGAGGTTGATCTTTCAAATTCGCAAAGGTCTCTCCGTATCTGTAAGTTGCCGCCTCGTTCTTGGTCTTGACCACTATGTCATCCATGTATGCTTCCATATTTCTATGCAGTACCGGGTTCAAACCAATTTGGACCGTCTTTGCAAACATTGAGCTAGCACTTCAACCCGAAGGCCTCCGCCGAAAAAGCAATACGTACTACATGGGGTGATGAATGTTGTCTCTTCTTTCTCTTGTCATGAAGATCCGTGGTATCCTCAGTAGGCGCCAGGAATGACACATCACACCCGCCGGAGTCAATACCGTAGATGCGCCGACAACGGAAAGGGTCCTGGGAAGTTTTATTGATATCCGTAATCAATACAGCTCCACTTCCGCTCGCTTGTGTACCACCACCGATTGGCCACCACGCCGGATGGAGCACTCCTCTCACCAAGCCGCCGCTTCCAACTTCCTGATCTCTTCAGGATAAACTTTGCCTTCCAAAGTCGCCTGCTTTATGTTTGACGGGCCGCGATGAGGACAGACAATAGGTTGTGCTCAATCACCCCCGAACACCGGGATGTTTGACACTTGTCATGCAAACACGCCAACATTCTACCAGTAGGGAAGGTGACGCAGCGCTTTCCTATTTTCCGCCGAGGGTGGAGCTTATGGTGAAAGCCCTCCCGTACATCCTCCTTGACGGACACCTTCTTGATCTATGGCGTAGCTCGATTTCTTGCTCTGCCGAGCTCTCCGCACGCCCTCAACGTAGCGCAACACCAAGAGGTGCACTTGCCGGAGGGGTGCGAGGTCTTGCCGGTCTTCTTCTTCCTCCCTGCTTCAGCGCAGAGCAAGTGCCTTGCAGGCTGGTCAATCGCTTCCTAGAGTAGGTCACGCAGATCAGCGATCCTTCTTGTCGCAGGGACGGTGATGATGGTCATCGGCCTGCATCTTCAGCGGTTGTATGTGAATATGATGCCGCCGCCATGAACTTGGCTAGTGCCGGGCGGTCGAGGATCCTGCCAGTAGGACAAGGATGTCGGCTACATCAAGACAACTCTCTCCGTCTGTAGTTCAGCTCTACCCAAACGCCACAGTAACGTGATTCTCCTTCGGCTGGCTCCTTCCTGTTGACCCTTGAACGCGTCTGCCTTTCTCGAGGTCTCCGCCGAATTTGCCTCTTGATCACAACGCGTAGATTGTTCAGACCGCCCTGGCCACAACCAAAGATCTTGTTCACCTGAGGTTGCGATCGCTGGTGAGACCAATTATGACAAACACCGATCACAGTTGGTGCGATCAGGTGGTCCTCGGTCAAAGATGATAGGCGGCCGGACCACTAAAGAATTTTGAGCATCGAACGATGGTTCATTTGCTATGATCTCACGCTACCACCGCTTGAGTCAAGGTGAGAAGTGCAGCGAGGCGCCACCATCGATGCACATGGCCCTGTAGCCTCTCTGAAACTCTTGCTCGCCGGACTCCGTCAGCCTCGCCATGATCATCGCCTTCTTGCTTGTCACGACCTTTAGCCGGCCTCTTGCTCATATCCTTGCTGCGGGCGGCCTCCACCACGCTTCTTGCCGATCTCTGCACCATCCTGATTCTTCTCCTTATCCCGCCTCCTCATACCGGGCCTTCTTGCTTTCTGCAGCTACCACCTGCTTGGCAGTTCCTGAGGTCGGCCTTTTGTGGTGGATCTTGCACATCGCTTGTCTGAGCTCTCCTCGTTTGTCGGCATTGCCAAGTTCGACAGGGGCGGCGCACCCGACAACTCCTTGTCGGGTCGTTTACCTGGCCTTCTTTACGGCGCCGGTGTCACGGATCCTCGACGGCAAGCACGGCCTTTGCCCTTGCTTTCTGCTATGATGTCAATTCTTCTTCGCTTCTGGACGGCGGTTTTCATCAATAGAGTTTCATTTGCACCCCGTCGGGGTATTTCCTCTTTCCCTCTTCACCAAGACCTATCGCCGTAACATAAAGTTCGCCACATCCTTAACCTTGTTCATCGTCAGCTCTTTCACATCTTGCGACAAGACATTCTCGATGGAACGCTAATCACTTGGCGTATGAACGCCGAGATGTTGTATCGACTCTACCGAACTCCTCTCAGATGTACTCTTGCGCAGGGTTTCCCTTCCTTCCTGGGAATGATATAAATCATCGGTTCGCCATGAGCTTGGTGGCCTCCGTGAAGGCAACTAACTCATGGCACAGATCCTACCAAGAAGAATGGAACCGCCAACAAGTGCATCAACCAAGACATGACGTTGGGCTTCAAAGTACAATGGAAGTAATTGGCAGCACCTTGTCATCGCGAGCTCGAGCAGCTTGCATCACGATGGTGTAGATGCCGAGAACTGACGATGGTCTTGTTGCTACTTCTCAACCGACGCCGGCTTGAACGGCGGTGGGATCTACACTAGAACCGCCAGCTCACGGGTAAAGGTCATAACGACTTAAGGTAGGCCGTAAGCCCCTAAGGCTGGTGGTCCAGATGGTCCTGCCTACTTATCCGACCGGTGGCGTATCATCACTGGTGCTCGGATGGTGGTTCGAAGGTTCCCATGGTCTCGCTTCAAGAACTTGGCGCTTGGTCGTAGGGTCCGTGGTGCTACTCTCTGAGCAAGTGTTGATTTCTCAAGAGGAGAGGATGATGCCAGTAGCGTATATTTCCGCTTTTGAGAACCAAGGTATCAATCCAAAGAGGAGGCCATAAGTCCCTCGCACTTACACAAACAAATAGCTCAATGCAACCAACACGATTAGGGGTTGTCAACCTTCAATGGTCATCTACTAGAGTGAGATCCATAGAGATGATAGATAATATTTTTGGTATTTTGATATAAAGATGCAAGGTAAATAAAAGGCAAAAGTAAAAAAGCAAAGCATAATAAAGTGATTGAGATTGATGATGAGAATAGATCCGGGCCATAGATTTCACTAGTGGCTTCTCTCGAGAGCATAAGTATTTTAATGGGTGAACAAATTATCATGAGCAATCGGATGCATTGAGCATAGTTATGAGAATATCTGTATGATCATGATAAGCATCACGTTAGACAAGTAGACCGACTCCGCTCATCTATTACTATTACTCCACTCATCGACCGCTATCCAAGATGCATCTAGAGTATTGTTCAAGAAAAATGAGTAACGCCTTAAGCAAGATGACATGATGTAGAGGAATAAATTCATGCAATATGATAACAATTTCATCTTGTTATCTCGATGGCAACAATACAATACGCCAAGTGGCTTCATGTCTCATTTATCACGGAAAGGACACCAAGATTGAACCTAAAGCTAAGCATTCTCCCATTGCAAGAAAAACCAATCTAGTAGGCCAGATCATATTTCATGAACATTAGAATCATTACCAAGAAACGAAAGTACCTGATAATTTAATTGGCGCAGCGCGAGCTCTAGTAATTGGTCCAAGATATGTAGCAGTAGGGGCTGTGGGTGTAACAATGGTATTGATGTCCTCATCAATCGCTAAACAGCCCACCGAAGCCTCGTGTCCTCTTTCACCGCCAAGCCTGCCGGTGCTCCCCGCTGATACTTCAGGGTTCCCGCTGCCGCGTGGGGAGGATGATTATGTAAAGCCACGAGGATGAGGCGATCAACATCGGTCTGACAACTACCTCGCATTATTAACCACCGTGTTGTCCACATGCAAATAATGGCAATGCTCCGGCCCTTCAGTAATACGGTAGATCATGACCATCTCCTAAACTGAAATTGAATATCCACCATTTGAGGGTAGATAGTTCCTGATATATATCTTATGGGAGTTAGAAATGGTCAACGCATTTTACATGACAATATCCCGAGGAGAGACGTTTCCTGTTGCTGTTTGTGCTTTCACTAGCTTTGCATGTGTTTGTGGTCTCACATTGTAGATTATATCCTGTTCCAGCTATTTGGGATGCTGAAATCAAGTATGCGATTTGTTGTTCCACCTATTATCAGCGTGAATTACTTCAAAAATTGCAGCGCTTTTAAGACAAGGAAAATTCGGTAGAAGAATATTATCAGAATTACAAACTGGTTTGATTAGATGTATTGTTGAGAGACTGAAGCTATGCTTTGCACGCTTTCCGGGTGGATTAAATAGAGAGATCGCACCATTCTAGACTACAAGATTATAATATCAATTATTATTCCCTTGCTTGTAAAGCTGAACGGAAGTAGATCGAGCAGTTTGCTTGACTAATTTTTTTCTGCAGGTCAGACTCATCATGACACCACTGCATCATCTACTTCCACACGCTTCTACTACACCGCACTGGCTGCTGCCACCTCCAACTGCGGATACAAGAAAAGCAGCACAACCACCACCATCCGCCAAGTTATACACATGGCTCATACGTTTCTTCTTCCATGGCGCCAACAGTAACAAGGATATTATTTGTCGTCGTTGTAAGGAAGAGGACATTTTAATAGAGAATGCCAATCATGTGATGATTGCACATCGAGGAGTGGGTATGAGTCTGCTAGACTATGATGAAGAGATTTTGCCTTATTACACATGAAGAACACGTGGAGATGATTTGATCTTGAGACGAATATATGGCTGAAGATGCCGATAGGTATGAATGTTTAGTTGCTCAACGTGTTTTGAGTGCTGTTGAGCAAAATCAGAGGCATAACTGTTCCATACAAAGGAGTGAAGGAACGTTTATTCGCTGGCCATCATAGATGGAGGGAGCTGAACAATTTGGTTAGCATGGATATGGTGGAGAAGTTTTCACCACAAGACCACATCCACATCCCATCGCATCCAATGGTTCAACAACGTGTAAGGTTAAGGTAACACGCATTGTTCGTGTGCATTTTAGTATCTCTACATATGCTGATTATGTTGATTGTGATGGGTACCTATGCTACGTTCTTATTACTTGCAGACCATGCAATTTGATAAAATTTGGTACACCATGGTAGAAACAATCAGATATTTTGTTCACAAGGATAAAAATATTACTTGCTTCCTATGACCTCGATTCCATTTTGAAAGATGATATTATTAGATAAAGCAAAACAGAGAAAATAAGATGAAAATCAGATTGTAAAAAGAATTTGAGCAACAAATGAAGCCTAATAATAAACCATCTAATGTTGCTTCCGAAATTAAACCGGTGCGTATGTTTATTTGCCACCAAATCTGATATTGAGCTAGATTCTAGCAAATCTGTTTGCTATGCTTTGTGTGCAAAGAGGCATTATTTCATTCGAGGACGTGTTTTCCTTTGCCTCGCTGTCAACTCAACATTTTGCAGTGAGTTCAACGCCTTCCCACAAGACGCAAGCACCGGATTACCACCATTCGAGGATTGAGCATCAAATTGACTTAATTCCCGTGCATCGCTACCCAACTGCGGCACCATACTGCATCAATCAAAAGAGGAGACGGGAGATTATGCGCCAAGCACAGAGCTGCTAGACAAAGGTTATATACGCTAATCTCTTAGTCCTGTTGTTCCTATTATACTAGTGCCTAAAAGGATGGTAGCCGCGTAGTGTGTTGATTGTAGAGGCATTAATAATATTACTATTCGTTATCGCCATCCTATTCCTAGGCTAGATGATATGCTTGATGAATTGAGGGTTTCACAATATTCTCCAAAGTTTATTTATAGTGGATACCATCAAATTCGTATGAAATTGGGAGATGAATGGAAACAGCATTTAAAACTAAGTTTGATTATATGAGTGGTTAGTCATGCCTTTTGGGTTAACTAATGCACCTAGTACTTTCATGATTAATGAACTAAGTTTTACGTGCTTTCATGGACATTTGTGGTAGTTTACTTTGATGATATACTGATTTATAGCAAATCTGGAAGAACATTTGAACATTTATTTGTTGTTTTTAATGTCTACGGATGCACGCTTGTTTGGTAACCTTGGGAAGTGCACTTTTGTAATCAATTTGCATTTTTCTTGGCTATGTTGTTACCCACAGTGGAATTGAAGTTGATAAAGCCAAGATTGAAGCTATTGAGAGCCGCAGCTCAAACGGTCACACAAGTGAGGAGTTTTGGACTCATTGGTTTCTATAGGCGCTAGAGAGACTTTAGCACCATTGTGCACCTCTCAATGAGCTTACAAAGAAGGATGTGCCTTTGTTTGGGGTACCGCATGGAAGAAGCCTTCACGTTGAAGATAAGTTGACACATGCCTTACTCCAACTTCCTGACTCAATAAGACTTTGAGGTTGAATGTGATGCTAGTGGAATTGGATTTAGGTGTGTTATTACAAGATGGAAAAACTGTTGTATACTTTTCAAAATTGAGGGGCCTAGTCTGAACTATTCTACTTATGACAAAGAATTATATGCTCTTGTTCGACTTTAGAGACATGGCAACATTATTTATGGCCCAAAGAATTTGTTATACATTCTGATCATGAATCTTTGAAACATATTAAAAGTCAAGCTAAACTGAATCGAGACATGCTAAATGGGTTGAATTATTGAGACTTTCCCTTATGTCATTAAACACAAGAAGGGTAAAGAAATGTTATTGGTCGATGCTTTGTCTCACGCTTATACTATGCTTTCACAACTTGACTTCAAAATATTTGGTTTGAGACCATCCAAGGCTCAGATCCCATCGTTCTCCTCTTGCATGTAGTAGTCCTTGTGATCATTTATGCCAGAGATGTTTGGGTATTATGTCGATGGTGTCTTGTCGCCAGGCGTCATATAGCGACCTCGAGGGGTGATTCTCCTGATTTGGCCAAGTGCCTTATAGGGCCACTAAAAGGCCAAGAGGTTGTCACCATAGTATTGCTGAGGTGTATGCATCACAAGAGTTCGATGAGGACATCAATACCATTGTTACACCCACAGCCCTTCATCACATATACCGGACTAATTACTAGAGCTCAAGACGCCAATTAAATTATCGTACTTGCTTTTTTGGTAATGATTCTAATGTTCATGAGAATATGATGTTGCCTAAATTGGATACATTTGTTTTGCTTACAAATGAAGGCCCTAGCTTGGAGAAGGATGGACATTGAGCAAGAACAAGCATGGAGATAATGCCATGCGTTAAGGGGAACAAGAACGGAGTTACAAGTGATGATTTTCAGACTTTGAAGCCACCTATAATGGGTGCATGAAGCCTTGATTTAAGTATAGGCTGTTTTAGAGTCCGATGTGGGGAACAGATAGGGTTGATTTCGACCTCCACCAAGGGCCACGAAATTCTCTTCCTCCATATATACAGCCCTTAGGCACCTTAGACCTTGGGTTTTGTTTAGATTAAAAGTTCGCCATAGCTGCAATCAACTTCTCTGCTTTTGTGGTTCAACGACTGCATAAAGGCGCTACAGAACCCACCTTGATCAATAAAGTTTATCTTATATTCGCATATCCAGATTGCAATCAGCTTGCTTGTTCTTCGCTTGCTCGCAGAAATGCACCTCGTGGTCGTTGATCGTGTTCTGCGGGTCAATAACTCCTGGAGTTGGTTTAGCGATTGCTAAGGCGCCGACGTCTCGCGACGTCAGAATGGATCGCCAAAGTCGATTTCCTGCCGTAAAACCAACATCTCATCAAAGATCGACACTTTGCCTCTATCGTCAGCGGCTATCGGAGGCTTACGCCAAAGTCGTCCGAAGCTTTTCGACGACGGTGAACTTGTCGAGGAAACCGACGAGGACCTGCCACCAAGGAGACGGCCGTTGCCCAGCAACCGCTCGGGCGGCCTCAAGAAATACTACCCGAGACGCTTTCTGCGTCGGAAGCCGCAGTCGGGCGTCAGGACCATTCGGCATACCGGTTGATGCTCAAGGCCATCGCTTCCATGGGTCTAGCCAGCTTCTAGTCAACCCATTCATATCGATTCGATTCGAGGATCACTTGCTCTTGGTTAGCGTAAGCGAGGCGAGGATTTCATACTACCTCGCCTTTCATCGCACCGCTTTTGGCTCTATGATAGGTGGCCAGCCACCGGCCCATGTCATTCACCAGCAGTTGTCGAAGTCAATGAAGTCAGCGCTCCGCAATGGGTGCGCAGATAGTCATCTCACCTGACCTCTAGTTGGGGCCAAACGAGAAGTTTGATGTTTATCGTTTATTGGTCCTTTGCATTTTGGCGCCAAGTTTTGACCTTTGATTTAACTAATAAAATTTTAATGCATAAACAAAAATGTAAGTCACCCACGTAAAACCAAATAATCCCAAAATACTTAGGCATTGCATTAACTCCTCCTTGTTTCTTATTTCATGACATATCAACCAATGAGAGATGTGGGGTGCATGCTTTCAATGACTTGAGACTACCAAACATGACATGAAGTGTTTAGTTCATTGCATGTAATCCTATTAGTACTCTAGTTAGCAAAAAACATTAAGTTCTCTCGCCAATAGGAATAAAACACCATGTATTTATTTATAGAGGGTAGTACATTTTGTGACATGCATTACTAGATATTGCTAGTCAAATACTAAAACCAGATGGACGGGTAGTACTCCTAAATCCAGACGTGGTGCTACTAGTACTAGTAGTAGTACTACCAATGTAGTAGTAGGAGTACTAGCATCGTACTACCCCTTGGTCAAATTATTACGGCTGCTCCTCGAAGTGAAGTGACAAGACCTCACACGAGATGACACTGAAAGAGTGAATTGTTCAGACTATAGTCACCTCACCGCCCGCAATACTATCATCATGGTCAGAGCTAGCCTGCTAACAACTAGCCTCCGCTCGACATAATTTCATGAGATGCCCGTGACATTGCACTGAACACCAAGATTGGGGTGGATGGTTCCGCAGCGCCATCGCTCCAGATTTTTCCACGGCCTTCTAGATGTGGTGGGAGATAAGGCTGATTGTGAGAGACAAGGAGTTGTTTGTAAATAGGGAACAAGTGCGGCATCTTTTTGCAAAATGGAGAAGCTTGAGTCAGGCGCGCCGATCTAGATCCGACGGCTATTAAAGATGAGGCACAACATCATCACTAACTCAGACCTGCTTGATTCACAGGATTTTGAAAAGGGTGAATAGGACACGCAATATTACAAGTTTCAAACTGATATTACAAATGTTAGGAGTAATGCTGCACCTACTAAGAGGGAATTACTAGGAAGTTTACGAAGAACTTTCACATTTTAGGTGGATGCAGCATTATCGCACAAACTAAAATCCACCCTCGACAAGTCATTAATGGGCAAATAAGTTTTAGTCTCGCCACTTGATGTTTCAAAACAAATTTAGCTTCAAGGAGATTTATTTAGGCTTAGACACTTGCGTGATCAGCACGCCATTCATTGTTGCGCCAGAGAACGCCAAACCTCATTACCTTGAGCACACTTGCCTCTGCAACAAAGAACTCGCCAATTTAATCTCGATGTGCTGCCTCAAGAGTCGATCAAATCAATTTCTGTAAGATGGAGATCAAGGCATTCGATGAGATTGTTATAGTGTAGCACATTTTTCACTTTCGGCCTTTTTTATCTGCAAAAGAAGAGAATATATTAGAGCAGCTGCGTATAGATTGTCGTGGTCATCAAGAGGTACCAATATCCTTCGCCATACGATGTGGTTGGCTGGCTAGTCATCTTCTTTCTCTCTCTCTGCTTCCTCTCATTTAACTAGGAGCACGTGAAGAGCTTTGGAATTTGTTGCCTTCCACTATGTGGCCGATGCCATATTTCGCAGAAGTATGCATAATACGATCGATGTCAAATCAAAGATTTTGGCACGCCTCGATGTGAGAGAGTTGGCACTGCCAGCACACGATCCACATGTATAAAAAATCAATCAAACCAACTACACCTCTCACTCTCCCAAACAAGTGTTTTTTATTGCCTCACCCTCTCTCTCCCACGCAGTGTTTTTTCATTGCGTGAGTTAATTTGGCACCGGAGCAAAGTAGGTGATCCAGATTAAAGGCCAGTGAGCAATGGAGGGCATCGATGCCAAATGCATCACAAGTGAATTTGGCACATGTTTTGGCCTACATAGCCCACTTTTATTTTTCCGTTCCAAAATTGTCTTAAATTTGTCTAAATACAGATGTATCTAGTTACATTTAGTGTTAGATACATCCGTATTCTAAACAAATGTAAGACAAGAATTTTGGGACGAGGAATACTACCGATTTAGTATAAAATTTTGACCAATTTACTCTAAGAAATGCCAATGCATGTCACTAAAAATTACACCATTTGAAATTATGTTCAAATACTAATCCAACGATATAGTTCTTAGTGACATGCATTAACATTTTGTCAAAATCTATGGTCAAATTTTGATATTACAAAATTGGAAGAGTAAACCAGACGGAGGTAGTACTTGCTCTTAGGGTAACCATAGAGTTACTGGAGTAGTCTGTTACTTTCCACTATGACTAGCCTAGGCTACTATAGTACAACACAAAAAACTGCAGTGTGATCACGGAGAAAAAATACTAAAAACATTTCTTTCTAAGTAAGGTGCATAAATGTAGTTTTGAACACTACACTTGTCATCGTAATTTGGGAAAATTATGAAAAATTGAGCTACGCTGTGATTACCGCTTATTTATAGGAAAGAAGTTTCACCGATGAGTAGCTTCTCCGGTACGTAGCATGTAAGGAATCCAACAACTTGATCCAGATTAAATGATAGATTTTAGTGCTAAGATCTTCACGCGGCGCATGGACTGTAAGCTTGTGGGAATCATTTTCCGAAGACGGTCGAATACATCAAGAAGAATTTAAAATGTGAATTTCAAGAAGACGAGAAGAAGATGAGTGTTGTACTGAACGATTATGGATCCAATAAAGAGTTCGAGAATTTGCCGACGAGTACACCAACGCTGTCAATTTCAAGCCGCCAATGACCCTGATTTTTGTTGGACCTTCTAGATCCACAAGCAATTCTCAAGGAAAGGCGATTCTCAATGACCATAACGTGGAACAGCCGAGTAATCTCTTCCAATTGATGTCTTAAAGGGCCAGCAAGACACATAAATCAATCGGAGATTCGCCGAGGCGATGTGGAGGCTAATGAACCCGTGGATCTGCTTCAAGACAAAGGTACTGATCGAGTATAATCATGAGCAGGTGCTCCATAGCCTTCTTCGAGATGACAACGTCAAGAGGTCGAATCGCTTGAGTTGAGGGAGAAGAAGGGCGGCACGGCATTAACTGGGAAGATAGAAGGAGCCAGCTGGCGCGGCGCAGCAAGCAGTGAGGCGGAGCGGCTGGGCAGAGAGCGAGATCGCCCAGCTTCAGAGCTGAGCTCCTCGAGCTGATTTTGGGCGGGATAAGAACCACTGTCAACTTGGGTGGACTTGCAGCTGGTATCAACATGGATGTCAAGGCCCTGCTGGCCTGTGGTGCGAAGAAAGGATCTTGGAGACTGTGGGCCATGTTGCTTATAATTCCCTGGCCAGGAAGCTGTCACGGTGAGGTTGAGGGGACGGAGGCCAGGGGCGCCACCGCCGAGAGAGGCGGTCCGCATTTATGACGGTGGGAGGAGGCCAATGATGATGAGGAGCATGTCGTCGGGAGGCCGATGAAGTCTGTGCTCACGGATGCGGTTTTGGCTCGAGCCGCCTCCGCTTGTTGGCTGCCTCGCCCCATCTCAACCGGCGGCGACGCCGTGTACACGCAGTCGGGTGTGTGTTGTGTTGGGTGTGCGAAGGCCCCTTCCAGGCATGCCACCCAGCAAAGGATGAATTGTGCGAAAAGGCCCTTCACGCAAGAAGTTTCTCCTCAATGCACCTCAATTTACTAGCATGCGAGGTGCTACCTCGAGTGGTTTCAACTTTGTTTACTTCACCGCTAGGTCGATGGGCCTCTAGTTTACTTATTTTCACCCACCGCCACATGGGCCAAAGACACAAAGATATGTAACACGAAATGACAAGGCAGCATGTGGATTGCTCTGACCGTCAACTAAACAATATACGGAGTACGCCGGACAAGGAGCGATAATCCTTCGGTATAGAGAGTTCGAGTGAGAGGGGAGGCCCGTGAGAGATAGCAGAGAGAGAGAGAGAAAGAGAGAGAGAGAGAGAGAGAGAGAGAGAGAGAGAGAGAGAGAGAGAGAGAGAGAGAGAGAGAGAGAGAGAGAGAGAGAGAGAGAGAGAAAGAGCTATTCCCTCCGTTCGATAATGTAGTTCCAACATTTTTTTAAGTCAAACTTTTGAAACTTTGACCAAGTTTATAAAGAAATTATTTATATCTACAATACCAAAGATAAATGATAGTATGAAGTAAGTACATGTTGTGATGAATCTAATGATCGCCAGATGTAAATGTTTTTCCACATATACCGGTCAAACTTTTCTCGAGGTTTGACTTTTCAAAACTTTTCGATGGAGGGCCACGTTAGGGACCAGCCTGGAGTTCTTCATCAGCAGGAAAGCCATCAGTCGCTGCTGCCTCCGCTCTACCCCATTTGCTTGGGAATGGAGTCGATCCCCCTGCACTCCTCAAATTGCACACATGAGGGCTCCGGAACGCGGCACGCTGGTCGACGTTAACTTCCCCCGCCTCACGTTATGTACTCGTCAGGATGGAAGACATTTGCTCAAGATCCATAGCCCGATGGCGGGCTCCCCTCTACTTGTTAATGGAGGCGGCCTTCTCCGCCAAGGTCTTTGAGATTTGAACTCGCTTAAAGTGCTGTATGGAGAGCTCTCCGACGATGAAGATTCTCCTCAAGCAGAGTGACGAGGAGGACAATGGCAACGGCGATTTAGGAGTCAAGCGTGCGCCGACCATTCCAACTGATCGTGTCACCTCGCCACGCTTCCGCCAAGGGCCTTCACAAGCTCTCCATCGGGCACTCTTGTCTCCTTGGGCACCAGGCGAGGGTTGCAAGGCAAGAAGGGTGGCGCCATCAAGTCGGAGTATAAGGGCACCGACGCCTTCGTCACAGTATTGTCGGCTCACGCCATGTCTTCCACTTCTCCTGTCAAGACCGAGATGCTCTTACGCTTTCTCGCCTCGCACTCGCCTAGGAACTTTTTGCCTCCTCGCTGTCTTGTTCCACTTTCCGAGGAGAGGGACAAGAAAGGATTACAAGCACCTTACTTTAGTTTGTAAGCTCATGGGCACTTGTTAATTTTAAGGCTTGTAATCCCCTTGCTCATGTTTTTAATTCCGTATGAACTGTACTGTATGAGATGTTTTAATGAAAAAGGTGTCTACCGGTTCTTTGTTCGTGAGCGAGACCCATGCCAAGGAAATCTAATCCTTGTTATTTTTAGGATAAACATTGTCGCCCGAACAGGCTCATTGCCCCCGACTTCAGCCGACCATTCTCATGCTTTTTGGCGAGGGGGGCTATAGAGTTAAGCCCTCGCTCATTTTCTTGCCACCGCTTCACGACCGTTCTCCCCTGTGGACTTGGGTACAAAAGGGGAGCACGGTGGTCTTGGAGTAAACGAGGTTTCATTTGTCCCGCCCATACGGAAATGCACAACAGGGATGAAGGACTTATCTGACCAGAGCCCCCTGCAACCTTGGCTTGCGTGGTTAGATCCTGGGTTTCAGCCTCGCAGTCCTGCTTGTCAGCCGGAGCGCCGTTCGCCCTTACTCCCAAGCTGCTCAGCGAATGTCCACATGCCCAATGTAACCAAAGAGGACAGAAAGACATACTTAACTTCTAGGCTAGGGGCTAGTCACCGCTAAGCACTATCAACCCAACCGAGGGAGAGACTTAACCTAGCATGCATGTTAAAACTTAGGCGCAGCTGGCTCATTTATTTATGCTTAGGTCTCATACTGCTTTGTACAGAGGGTTACATTCTCACGGGAAGCTTGTTAAAGGTGGCTTGTCCGAGTCTCAAGAATCCGCTTTTTATGGGTAAAATTTGCAAGATGTACGATGTTCCAGACTTGCTCACTGGGACAACATCTTGCCTCCAGCGATCGCACTGGACCGGTGACTCAGACACCCGATAAGGGCCTTCCCACTTTGGCGCCAACTTGTTGGAATTTGGCCGATCGAACGCTACCAAGAACAAGGTCGCCTCAAAGCTTCGCATGAACCTCGCGGTTATGGTAGCGGTGCAAGGCTTACGGTAGCATGCGCTTACAAATTACTCAAGACGACATCTTCCCTTGCCGCGCACATCTTGCCGCAATTGTTTCGCTCAAGCTCGCTATAAGCTTAGCACTGAGGTGACCCGTGATGTGAGTTCCGTGGGAGAACTGCTTGTGCCCCGAAACTGTGGCAAGGGTATCCGCGGTGGGCTCGATGGCGTTGTTCTCGACGACCAAAGAACCGCCGACAACTCATCAATCCAAATAGCTTCCACTGTGCAGCTCTGTCAAAGTCTTTGTCCTCGTGCCTCGCAACACTTCAAGATTTTCCCTCCGCCCGGCCGCTGTCGTGGATGTGCTATGGAAGTGAAACAGACTCTTGCCGCCGAGGTCTTGGATGTATTGCATAAAGGTGGTTTGTGAACTGCGTGCCGTTGTCGGTGATGACTCGCTGGCACACCAAAACGCACACTAGCTCCTTGAAGAACTTGACGGCTGACTATGCTGTCACCTTCCTCATCGCTTCCACCTTCGCCACTTTGTGAACTTGTCGATCCAACGATAAGTACACAAACCCTCGACAACAAGGAAAGGGCCCAGATGTCGAGCCCTGCACCAGAATGGCCGAAAGAGGAATTGTTTGAAGGGCTTGAGCTGGTTGAAGCTTCTTCAATGGAACTGACACGCCTCACACTTGGTTACTAGTCCTGCTGCATCCTAGAGGGCAAGGCCGAAGAAACTGCTGAACGCTTTTGGTTTAAGGGCCCTCGATCCCATATGGAAGCCACATATGCTCAGATATCTCCTCAACAGCCCATTCCTCCTCCCGGGAATGCACTTCTTTCACACCATTCGTCTTCCTCGCATGTGACGCTATCGACCAACCGATACATGGCGCACGACGCCACTTCTTTCTCCGCTTTCTTCCCCTCCAAAGCCTCTGCTTGGAGGAATCGGATCAGATGTCGTGCTCTGCATGCCGGAGCCTGGGGCCTTGCGGCAAGGACCAAAGGCATTTCTTCCGCCATGGTGCGGTCGCCCCATGGGGCCAGGGCTTGACGGCCTCGCTAGAGTCGGCCGCTCGGCAGTTTCAATCAAGGTAACACTTGCCGTGGCCCCTGGGCTCAAATGAGTATTGCCGGGCCCGATGTCTCCGTTGTTCCGCTTCGCTGATGGTTCAACGTGGTTGAGTTCGCAAAAAGTACCGGTTCCACAAGTAGCTTGAATGCGCTACGCTGATGTAATCAGCATGTCGCTTCTCCGGCAGTGAACGCGGTTCGCTTGTATACCATCAGTGCTCCTCCAGCCTTCCTCACCTCATCTACGAGGCTCCATCAACGGCTCGATAATTTTGTTGACTTGTCTCGACAACAAGCCGCGAATCACCCCAAAGATGAGTTTAACTCGAGGTCTGCCACATCCCGATCGGCAAGGTGCCCTCGTGACTCAACAAAGTTGTTTCAGGACATCTCCTCGAAAGTGCATCCGATTACATACTTGAGGTGCTCTCCGGGTGCGATAAGCAGACACGGCACCGTGCCTTTGCAGCGAGAAAGCCCCATCAAAGTACATGATCCAACCAGAATTTGCTTCCTTGCCGGGAGAGCGGTTCATCGGATTTCTTCGTCGGGCGTTGAGGTCCACTCCGCAATGAACTCCGCCAGACTCGCTCGATCGTCAAGTACTTTCAAACTTCAAACCAAAGCTGACGCTCCAAGGCTCACTTCCACTATCCTCCCGCTTGCGCCTCGATTATGCAATATCCGCTGTAACGGAGGCGGTGACGATAATGACTCGTGCTTAAAGTAATGACGCAGCTCTCGAGGCTATAAGGAGGTCAAGAGCAATTTCTCGCACACCGAGGCTGACCCAGCCTTCGCAAGAGGGAGCTCACAAATAAACCGGTGCTGCATCATCTTTCCTCGTGATCACTTTCTTGGTTTCGTGCTCTGTTCACAGCGGATGTCACGGGGCCCCGCCTTGTTGACCAGACTCACGGATCTTCGCTTACATCCGCTGCCCCGCTGTTAATCATTTATCGACTCTCCTTCGCTTATCAGCCATGGCGCCGACCACTTGATTCGTCAGCCAGACATAAAGAGTAACGGCCTTGTGGTTTGGGCAACCAGACCGGTATAGAGAGATTTTTCAGTCCCGCAGTTGCTTTCTCCGGGTCCACTCTATTGGTCCCGCTTTTTCAAAATCTTGAAAAAGGAAGGGCGTTGCTCGCAGACTTGAGTGAATAGGCTCATGGCGCAACGCAGCCAAAGGAGCGACGACATCCTTGATCCGCTATTGCCCTAACTGCTCGATAGCCTTGATCTTGTCCGGTTCGCCTTTGATCCCACTCTCTACGACAAAGAACCCGAGAAGTTTGCCGACGGAACTCCCAAGACACTTCGTGGTTCAACTTGAGGTTGATCTTTCAAATTCGCAAAGGTCTCTCCGTATCTGTAAGTTGCCGCCTCGTTCTTGGTCTTGACCACTATGTCATCCATGTATGCTTCCATATTTCTATGCAGTACCGGGTTCAAACCAATTTGGACCGTCTTTGCAAACATTGAGCTAGCACTTCAACCCGAAGGCCTCCGCCGAAAAAGCAATACGTACTACATGGGGTGATGAATGTTGTCTCTTCTTTCTCTTGTCATGAAGATCCGTGGTATCCTCAGTAGGCGCCAGGAATGACACATCACACCCGCCGGAGTCAATACCGTAGATGCGCCGACAACGGAAAGGGTCCTGGGAAGTTTTATTGATATCCGTAATCAATACAGCTCCACTTCCGCTCGCTTGTGTACCACCACCGATTGGCCACCACGCCGGATGGAGCACTCCTCTCACCAAGCCGCCGCTTCCAACTTCCTGATCTCTTCAGGATAAACTTTGCCTTCCAAAGTCGCCTGCTTTATGTTTGACGGGCCGCGATGAGGACAGACAATAGGTTGTGCTCAATCACCCCCGAACACCGGGATGTTTGACACTTGTCATGCAAACACGCCAACATTCTACCAGTAGGGAAGGTGACGCAGCGCTTTCCTATTTTCCGCCGAGGGTGGAGCTTATGGTGAAAGCCCTCCCGTACATCCTCCTTGACGGACACCTTCTTGATCTATGGCGTAGCTCGATTTCTTGCTCTGCCGAGCTCTCCGCACGCCCTCAACGTAGCGCAACACCAAGAGGTGCACTTGCCGGAGGGGTGCGAGGTCTTGCCGGTCTTCTTCTTCCTCCCTGCTTCAGCGCAGAGCAAGTGCCTTGCAGGCTGGTCAATCGCTTCCTAGAGTAGGTCACGCAGATCAGCGATCCTTCTTGTCGCAGGGACGGTGATGATGGTCATCGGCCTGCATCTTCAGCGGTTGTATGTGAATATGATGCCGCCGCCATGAACTTGGCTAGTGCCGGGCGGTCGAGGATCCTGCCAGTAGGACAAGGATGTCGGCTACATCAAGACAACTCTCTCCGTCTGTAGTTCAGCTCTACCCAAACGCCACAGTAACGTGATTCTCCTTCGGCTGGCTCCTTCCTGTTGACCCTTGAACGCGTCTGCCTTTCTCGAGGTCTCCGCCGAATTTGCCTCTTGATCACAACGCGTAGATTGTTCAGACCGCCCTGGCCACAACCAAAGATCTTGTTCACCTGAGGTTGCGATCGCTGGTGAGACCAATTATGACAAACACCGATCACAGTTGGTGCGATCAGGTGGTCCTCGGTCAAAGATGATAGGCGGCCGGACCACTAAAGAATTTTGAGCATCGAACGATGGTTCATTTGCTATGATCTCACGCTACCACCGCTTGAGTCAAGGTGAGAAGTGCAGCGAGGCGCCACCATCGATGCACATGGCCCTGTAGCCTCTCTGAAACTCTTGCTCGCCGGACTCCGTCAGCCTCGCCATGATCATCGCCTTCTTGCTTGTCACGACCTTTAGCCGGCCTCTTGCTCATATCCTTGCTGCGGGCGGCCTCCACCACGCTTCTTGCCGATCTCTGCACCATCCTGATTCTTCTCCTTATCCCGCCTCCTCATACCGGGCCTTCTTGCTTTCTGCAGCTACCACCTGCTTGGCAGTTCCTGAGGTCGGCCTTTTGTGGTGGATCTTGCACATCGCTTGTCTGAGCTCTCCTCGTTTGTCGGCATTGCCAAGTTCGACAGGGGCGGCGCACCCGACAACTCCTTGTCGGGTCGTTTACCTGGCCTTCTTTACGGCGCCGGTGTCACGGATCCTCGACGGCAAGCACGGCCTTTGCCCTTGCTTTCTGCTATGATGTCAATTCTTCTTCGCTTCTGGACGGCGGTTTTCATCAATAGAGTTTCATTTGCACCCCGTCGGGGTATTTCCTCTTTCCCTCTTCACCAAGACCTATCGCCGTAACATAAAGTTCGCCACATCCTTAACCTTGTTCATCGTCAGCTCTTTCACATCTTGCGACAAGACATTCTCGATGGAACGCTAATCACTTGGCGTATGAACGCCGAGATGTTGTATCGACTCTACCGAACTCCTCTCAGATGTACTCTTGCGCAGGGTTTCCCTTCCTTCCTGGGAATGATATAAATCATCGGTTCGCCATGAGCTTGGTGGCCTCCGTGAAGGCAACTAACTCATGGCACAGATCCTACCAAGAAGAATGGAACCGCCAACAAGTGCATCAACCAAGACATGACGTTGGGCTTCAAAGTACAATGGAAGTAATTGGCAGCACCTTGTCATCGCGAGCTCGAGCAGCTTGCATCACGATGGTGTAGATGCCGAGAACTGACGATGGTCTTGTTGCTACTTCTCAACCGACGCCGGCTTGAACGGCGGTGGGATCTACACTAGAACCGCCAGCTCACGGGTAAAGGTCATAACGACTTAAGGTAGGCCGTAAGCCCCTAAGGCTGGTGGTCCAGATGGTCCTGCCTACTTATCCGACCGGTGGCGTATCATCACTGGTGCTCGGATGGTGGTTCGAAGGTTCCCATGGTCTCGCTTCAAGAACTTGGCGCTTGGTCGTAGGGTCCGTGGTGCTACTCTCTGAGCAAGTGTTGATTTCTCAAGAGGAGAGGATGATGCCAGTAGCGTATATTTCCGCTTTTGAGAACCAAGGTATCAATCCAAAGAGGAGGCCATAAGTCCCTCGCACTTACACAAACAAATAGCTCAATGCAACCAACACGATTAGGGGTTGTCAACCTTCAATGGTCATCTACTAGAGTGAGATCGATAGAGATGATAGATAATATTTTTGGTATTTTGATATAAAGATGCAAGGTAAAATAAAAGGCAAAGTAAAAAAGCAAAGCAATAATAAAGTGATTGGAGATTGATATGATGAGAATAGATCCGGGCCATAGATTTCACTAGTGGCTTCTTCGAGAGCATAAGTATTTCTAGTGGGTGAACAAATTATCATGAGCAATTGATGAATTGAGCATAGTTATGAGAATATCTAGGTATGATCATGTATATAGGCATCACGTCCGAGACAAGTAGACCGACTCTGCCTGCATCTACTACTATTACTCCACTCATCGACCGCTATCCAAAGATGCATCTAGAGTATTAAGTTCAAGAAAAAGAGTAACGCTTAAGCAAGATGACATGATGTAGAGGAATAAATTCATGCAATATGATAAATCCCATCTTGTTATCCTCGATGGCAACAATACAATACGTGCTTGCTGCCCTACTATCACGGAAAGGACACCACAAGATTGAACCCAAAGCTAAGCACTTCTCCCATTGCAAGAAAAACCAATCTAGTAGGCCAAACCAAACCGAAAATTCAAGAGACTTGCAAAGATAACCAATCATACATAAAAGAATTCAGAGAAGATTCAAATATTGTTCATAGATAATCTTGATCATAAACCCACAATTCATCGGTCTCAACAAACACACCGAAAAAAGAAGATTACATCGAATAGATCTCCATGAGAGAGGGGAGAACATTGTATTGAGATCCAAAAGAGAGAAGAAGCCATCTAGCTACTAACTATGGACCCAAGGTCTGAGGTAAACTACTCAAACTTCATCGAGAGGCTATGATGTTGATGTAGAAGCCTCCGTGGTGGATTCTTCCGCGGAGCTCCTAACATGCCCCAAGATGGGATCTCGTGGATACGAAAGTTGCGCTGGAATTAGGTTTTTGTCAGATTTGATCGCTTGGGGTACGAGGTATATATAGGAGGAAGGAGTACGTCGTGGAGCTTAAGGGGCCCACGAGGCGGGGCGCTTTAGGGGCGCCCACTCGGGACCGCCTGAGATAGAGGCGAGGGTGTCCCGATCTTTCGATGAGATGATAATTCGATTTGGTGGAGTCGATTTGACGATCCGACTACAAACGGCACGACGCTGCGCTTAGCAATCGCTAAACCAATCTCCTTAGGTTATCGATGATGCTTAAGCACGATCACCGACCACAAGGTCTATTCTCGCAAGCAATCGAAGAACGAGCAAGAATATGATAAAGCAATCTGAATATTGCAATATATATATGAAGTATTGATAATGGTGGGGATCCGGTGTTCTTGGTCCGGTCGTTGGACACAAACTAAACGGTTGCAATAGCTAACTTTTAACAAACAAATGCCAAGGAAAAAGCTACTAGATGGATCTACTTATATAGGAGCAAGGTGGCGGCAAGGAGGTGGAGGACGTCCCAAGGCAGCCTAAAACTAACCTGGTCGTACAAGGCCAAGGGCCCAAGGAGGTGACGAACACCTTTGGATTGTAGTTTGACTGGATTCGCCAAAGAT
>JAHIAM010004941.1:0-30768 GCA_021605205.1 Aegilops longissima | reverse complement strand
GAAGGTTTTAGGCCAATTGAGTTACGATCTCTTATATACGCCAAACGTGAAACAGAGCCAATGTAACGCAGAAACAGAGAGATAGATCCAATCTCGGAGGGGCTCTCGCCTCCCAAGCCATGGGAGCCAAGGACCAGAGGGGAAACCTTTCCCATCTAGGAGGAGGTCAAGGAAGAAGAAGAAGAAGAAGGGGGTCTCTCTCCCTTGCTTCAGCATGCCGAGCGCCTCCCCGGGGCCATCATCACCGCGATCTTCACCAACACCACCGCCATCTTCACCAACATCTCCATCACCCCCTCTATCTACAGCGGTCCACTCTCCCGCAACCCGCTATACCTCTACTTGAACATGGTGCTTATGCTTCATATTATTATCCAATGATGTGTTGCCATCCTATGATGTCTCGAGTAGATTTCCATTGTCCCATCGGTGATTGATGAATTGTTATGATTGGTTTGAGTTGCATGTTTTATTATTGGTGCTGTCAGACAGCCCTCCATGTCGCCAAGTAAGCGTGAGGGATTCCCGCTGTAGGGTTTTCAATATGTTTATGATTTGCTTATGGTGGGTATGGAGTGATGGGCTACGCACTAGTAAGTAGGTTGTTTGCGATGGGATAAAGGGGACTTGATACTTTAATGCTATGGTTGGGTTTTACCTTAATGAATCTTTTAGTAGTTATGATGCTTGCTAGAGTTCCAACCATAAGTGCATATGATCCAAGTAGAGAAAGTATGTTAGCTTATGCCTCTCCTCAAATAGAATTGCAATAGTGATTACCGGTCTAGTAACATAGTCAGGCTTGCTTAGGACAATTCCACAACTCCTACCACCACTTTTCCACACTCGCTATATTTACTTTATTGCTTCTTTGTCTTAACAGCCCTAGTCTTTATTTACTTGTTCTTACTTTCTTGCAAACCTATCCTATCACACCTACAAAGTACTTCTAGTTTCAGACTTGCTCTAGGTAAAGTAAACATTGCTGCCAGAGAGTTGTATCGGTGGTCGATAGAACTTGAGGGAATATTTGTTCTACCTTTAGCTCTTCGTTGGGTTCGACACTCTTACTTATCGAAAACTGTTGCGATCCCTCATACTTGTGGGTTATCACGAGTGTAGCCAGCTTCAAGCACGCTGATGGCGCTTGGGTTCGACAAGGCTACGGCGTAATGCCGCTGACGTCACATAGCGTAGCTGCTCTCGACGATATTCTAGGCGAGGCCCGCATTCTCCAGCAAGCCCGCATCCGACGCGGGTATAGACTGTCCCGAGAGCCACCTCATCAGCACTCATCGACCAACTCCACGCTCCAGCTGAGCCTGCCATGGACTTGAGTGCGGTTGTTCCCCACCGACCCGATGCTTGTCGACCGACACGGCATCGCTTGACGCTTCCCCACCAACGTAGTGATCTTCATCGACCATCTTCCTCGAGCCAACAGCAGCGGCAGCGCCGCCACCGAGGTATCGTCATCAGCCATGGCGCCGCTTCGTGAGAACGCCCACGACGCCTCGCAGGTAAGCAAGCAGCAACGACTTGTCCATCCCCATTCCGCCGACGCCAACGCCGAGACACTAGAGGCACGCTGCCTCGCCTCATTGCGGAGGGCCGTAAGATAGCTTCCATGAGACACCTCACCGAGGCTCACCAGCCGTTAAGTCGACCGTGTCGCTTTTGGCACGCCGCCTCCGATGGGCCGAGCCGTCGGCGCGTCATTAAGAAGCACGGCTGCCATCGCCAACATGTTGGGAGCAGACCACCCGCCTATGCCACGCCGAGAACCTACGCGCCGCCCACTTCGGCCGTGGACGAAGCTAAATGGATCAGGGCGACGAGCCCCATACATGACCGTGACGATCCAGAGCTTGATCGATGCGGGCGCAGAAAGGCATGAAGCCGCCGCCCGCGCTGAAAGTCCTCCCCACGCCGAGAGCACGGCTGCACGCCACGGACGCAGATCGCGGCAACACCCGCAAGGCAAGAAGGAGCCGGCTGCTAGCAGCAACGACTCAATTCCATCGAGCAGACGAAGGCCGCCCCACGAGGTGTGGAACAACGAGGCAACCCACCTCCTCCTCCGCCTCGGGGAGAGATATCCCACCCCACCACCTATCACGATCCGACTCTCGCCGCCGATTAGGCTGCCGCCAAGGAGTCGGCGAGAATGACGCCCGCCATCGGATCGACCGCCAGCGCGATCTCGGCGCTAGAAGAAGAAGACGGCGTCGCCCGCCTTGCTTTGGCCCTCATCCGTGATTTGCAGCCTTTCCCAAAGGGTTCGACTCCCAAGAGACACGCCTAAGTACAACGCCCCCGGAAGCCGGAAGATTGGTTGATCGACATTCCACCGCAGTTCAGATAGCAACAAGGCAACAGCGCAGGTTGCCGAAATACGCCCCCTCATGCTCCAAGGCACGGCGCGCCTTCTGCCTCAACAGCCTCAAGCTTCATACAACGGCGGCTAGACTTCACGTGTTTCATCCGCAACTTCACCATCACTCTACAAACGGGCTCCCAAGCCCCGGCTAGCCTCCTTGTGTGTTCAAGGGCCTAATGAATCAACTCGCCACTACCTCACGACATTGAAGCCGGTTCAACTCCCGTGAAGGGCTGCACGAGGTTCAAGCCATAGAGTACTTCACCGCCGGATGCCGAGAAGGCACCTCCTCAAGCACCGACGCCTCACGACGAGCCGATTACCCTCACGAGCTGCTGATCATAGCAGCATAAGTACGCCACGCCGACTCTTCGATGAAGACCGAGCCCGTAGTAGACGCCTCGTAGGTGCTCACTCCGCCCCAAGACGCCGGCCGAGACTCCAACCGACGACGCTCGAACGACAACAAGCGCAAGGCTTTATGCCGCCTTCCACCACGCAGGTGGCCACAATGAAGATGAATAACCCAGCGGCTGCCCGCTACCAAGAAGCGTAGGGGCAGGCCGGCTTGGCAGCCGGCTTTCTCCTATGAGCAAGCCCTTGATGCCCCTTGCAAGTTCCACAGCCGCGCCGGTCCGCCCAACCACACGACTCGGAAATGCCACCGCTCACACGCATTCTCCAAAGGCGGCGGGCTGGTGCCGCCTCCGCCGGTCAGCATCACCAAGAACTTCGACCGCCGCCAGCAGCCGAGCTGTTCAAGACGAAGTTCCTCGACGAGCATGCCGCCCACGCCGCCTTTTACAAGCCAGTTCAAGATCGGGCGCAGCCGGCGCCGACAAAGACTAAGAAGTCAACACGGTCGCCCAACAACCCCGAAGTTCATACATCGTCATAAGGCCATCACCGGAGCCGGGCCGATCACCCAGATGATGCCGCCTCCCGCTCTACGCATTGGTTCTCGAGGCCACCACGACGTAAAGGCGAAGCTGCCCGATTCTCCCGCTGCGGCCGATAGATGGCGGAGAAGCGCCAACATACCGTACTGCGGACACCATGGAAAAGCCAAACATCAAGACGGCAGCTCATGCCTAGTCTGGACCAGGTTCCATGGCATCGCATCTGCCTGTCCTGCTCACCAATCGGCAAGATCAAGATAGATGTTCTCTTTGGGGACAAGGATCATTTCCACCGAGAAGCAATATGGTTTGAAGTAGTGGACCTGGAGAGCCCTTACCATGCATTTCTTGGCCGACCTGCCTCGCCAAGTTCATGGCTTGTGCCCCACCACGCCACCTCAAGATGAAGATGCCGAAGTTCCAAGGGCATCATCACAGAGTCGGAGAGTACAAGAAATCCTCCGAAAAGCGGCAGCTAGTAGCCGGTCGGCAGTAGTCCCTCGTGATCGCCAAGAGAAGAAGATGTGGATCGAGTCGTGGCTATGGCCGGCAAGCAGCCGCCCTGCCCCCCCAATTCCCAAGGAATATGATGCCCAAGGTTCTTTCCAGCCAACCAAAGAAACAAAGTAGATACCTCTAGACCCGGAGAACTCCAGAAAGGTTTGCCGCCATTGGGGAAAACCTGACAGCAAATAGGAAGGCGAGTCACGATTTCCTCCGTGAGAATCGGGACATCTTCGCATGGTCCCCAAGGACATGCCGGTGTTCAAGGAATTCGCCGAGCACAAGTTACACGTCCGAGCAGATGCAAAACCAAAGCAGCAGCCTTCACCGATCGGGCGGAGGAAAAGAGAAGGATTGTAGGAGAAGAGATAGCTCGGCTTCGCAGCCGGCTTCATTATGGAGGTGTTCTTTCCAGAGTGGCTCGCCAACCCGGTCCTCGTGTTGAAGAAGAATAACAAGTGGCGCATGTGCATAGATTACACCAGCCTCAACAAACCTGCCCCAAGGATCCATTTGCCTTACCCGAATCGACCAAGTGATAGACTCCACAAACCGGATGCGAGCTATTGAGCTTCTTGGATGCTTATTCAAGCTACTACCAGATAAAGTTGATCCGGCCGACCGCCAAGACCGCCTTCATTACACCATTTGGAGCTTTCGCACCGACTATGACATTTGGCTTGAGAAATGCCGGTGCTAACTTTTCAGCTGCTGTATGCGTAAATGCCTCCTCAAGCAGCTTACAGAATGCCCACGCCTATGTAGACGATATTGTGGTGAAGACGGAGAAGCGCTGCACCTTGGCCGAAGACCTCGAGAGACATTTGAAAATCCAGCCGGTTTTAGATCAAGTTCAACCTCGAAATGCGTGTTCGAGTACCACCGCCAGCTTTAGGCTTCTCGGTCTCCTAACGCAGCATCGAATGCAACCCTGAAGATCAAGGCCATAGTGAGCATGGAGATTCCTACCAAGCTACTTAGACGCCCAAAAGTTTACCGGATGCTCTGCCTTCGAATCCGCTTCATCAGCGGCTAGAGAAAGCTTCCCCTCACCGACTCATGAAGAAGTCCACTCACACTCGAGTGGAATGACCAAGCAGCACTAAGCTTCACGAGCTAAAGAAGATGCTGGCCACGCCACCTGCCTTGGCGGCACCGACCGAGAAAGAGCCCATGCTCCTTTACATTGCCGCCACTAGCCGGGTGGTCAAGACCGCTATCGTGGTTCAGCGCCTAGAAGAAGGTCGAGCTCAGCTAGTCCGAGAGGCCGTGTATTATTTGAGCGAAGTACTATCCACCTCGAAGCGTAACCACCGCACTACCGTAAGATGTGCTATGGTGTGTTCACGCCAAGAAGCTCAAGCCCTACTTTCAAGAGCACCCCATCACGGCCGATGTACTGCCCCTTCGCCGAGATCATAGGCAACCGGATGCATCCGTTGTGGCAAATGGGCCATTGCGCTGGCTCCTTACACAATCTTCTACCAGCCTCGCACCGCCATCAAGTCCTAGGCATTGGCCGACTTCATTGTCGACTGGGCCGAGACCCAGTACCTGCCGTTGGACCCCGACTCCACTCATTGGCGGATGCACTTTGATGGATCCAAGATGCGCACCGGTTTGGGAGCCGACATCGTCCTCACCTCTCTCAAGGGCGACAAGCTTTGATACACATTGCAAATTCATTTTGCCGCCCCAACAATGTGGCCGAGCACGAGGCGCCATACATGGGCTCCGCTAGCCAAAGAACTTCAGCATCCGCCGGATCCGTGGTTATGGTGACTCGGACTTGGTAGTCCAAAGAATCATCTCGCGATCGGGACGCCAAGGACGAAATGGCGCGAGCTACCGCTTCCTTGTTCAAGAAATCGCGGATATTTTGAAGGATGGAGTTCTCCATGTGCTACGGGCCGACAACGCAGCAAGCAGATGCCCCGCACGAATAGGCTCCACCCGGCAAGCTATACCAACCGACGCCTCTCCAATGCCTCCTCAAGCCGCCTATAAAGCCATCTCCGTAATCCGATTCCATCTTCAGACCGCCGACTTCTCGACGCAGTTGGATCTCGATTTGGGAACCGAGCAGCAGTGCTCGGGACTTTGACAGTGGCTGGGATCGCCATAGTCGCATCTGCCCGGGACTGTAACCCGCCCGGGACTACGCCAGCCCGGGACTGATCGACACAACAAAAGGTCGCTGATTCCAACTTCTTCACCACCCAGCCCACCCGCCTCGTCGCAGAGTCAGACAAGGCTAGAAGAAGTCACACTCCATCATGGGCCCAGCCCATCCTCAACTTCCTGGTAAACAGAGCTGCCGATCGATGAGATCTCGCAAGGCAAGTCCAACACCAAGCCGAGCATACACGATAATAAACCGAGAGCTCAGTTAGCGCAGCGCCACCGAGTCTTCCAAGACTGCGCTGAGCCGAGAAGGGCATAGCAATCCTCAAGGACATTCACTATGCATAATGCGCCACCACGCTGCCTCAAGATCACTCGTCGCCAAAGCTTTCCGCCACGGATTCTTCTGGCCAACTGCTTTGGATGACGCCAAGGAATTAGTCAAACACTGCAAAGGGTGCCAAGTCTTCAGCTCCAAGCAACACCTGCCGACTTCTGCACTCAAGACCATTCCCCACACTCGCCTTTTGCCGTCTGGGATCGACATGGTGGGCCCATTCAAGACGGCATGCGGGCGGCATGACACATCTGCTCGTCAGCTGCGGACAAATTTACCAAGTGGATTGAAGCAAAGCCGATAAAGAAACTAAATGGGCGATCGCCGTGACATTCATCACTGATATCACAACCCGCACGGGCGCACCACACAGCATCATCACCGACAATGACACGAATTTTGCCAAGGAGCACCGCACGATTCTCGCACGACACTGTGGCATTCAACTGGACCTAGCGTCTGTTGCCCACCCATAGTCAAACGGCCAAGTTGAGCGAGCAAACGGCCTCATCCTCTCCGCATCAAGCCCCGATTGGTCGTGTTACCGGAGCGCTCGCCGGTTGTCGGCTCGACGAGCTGCCGGGCCGCCCTCCGAGTTTGCGACTACCTCAACAAGTCAACCGGCTTCACCCTTTCTTCCTTGTATATGGTGCCGAGGTTGTCATCCCAACTGACATTGAGTTCGACTCACCTCGGGTCACCATGTACACGGAGGCGGAGGCCAAGGAAGCACGGGAAGACGGCATCGACCTGCTGGAAGAAATCCGGCTGTTAGCCCTCAGCCGGTCCTCCATCTACCAGCAGGGTTTACGCCGCTACCACAGCCGGAAGGTCAAGCGAAGATCCTTCCAAGAGGGTGATCTTGTGCTCCGCTGATCCAGCGAACAGCCGCCTGCACAAGCTCGCCCCTTGGGAAGGCCCCTTCACATCAAGCAGAGCCTTAGGCAACTCCTTACTCCCTGATTGACGTGCGAAGCCAAAATCACGCAAGAGAGATGATTCCGCAAGGAGTCGGAACGACCATGGAACGCTAATCTCCTCCAAGATTTTACAGCTTAAATGCAGTATTTACCACGCTACCTTTTGTATTAAGTTCGAGACAACGGCCCCCGAGGAACACTCGAGGACTACCTCTTTATCTATGAATGATGAGTATCATGCCCATGATTATGTTGCTACATTTGTTTTCTCGTCCGCACCGGTTCGACTAATCGCCCGGGACTTCCCGCTTGAGTTATATCCAAGTTCTACCAAAGCAATCGACAAGTAGTGTGCCGCACCCAAGCCCTCTCTTGTCGAAAAGTCGCAGCTCAAGAATCGACCGTCTGGTGGCAAGAGCCAAAGGCGTGAAAGGATGCCCACATGAAAAACGGCTAAGGACTAACGAACTTATATAACACAAGCCGCCTCCCACTCACGACCGGCTGTCGAGCAGCACCGCTGGCCGCTTCACGTTCACCTTGCTACAATCTAAGAAAGATCGAGTACTTGTCCTCCCAAAACGGCCAAGCCCTTCCCCAGCCACAGATTGCAGAGCAGTTGTCCGGCTGGGAAGGCGGCGACCAAGGGAGGGCGGCAAAGGAAATAGCCAAAAGGATGAAAAGCAAATTTGAATGGAAGCCAAGCACATACATGATTATATTTACACAAAAGGCCTTCGAAAGGCCAGCATTCAACATAGTTTGAATACACCCCCAGTGGGTGAAACTTCACAAATTGAATAAAAATTGTTCAAAGAGCAACGAGCAGGAAAGCAAAGACGGCGGATCAGGCCAAGGGAGCAACAGGTGAGTCGGGCAGGTTGGTGGAGATGACAGTGCTGGCTGGAGGAGTGGCCGGCTGGCGAGTCTCGGCATGATATTCACCTCTTGCAGGCGGCGCGCTTGCACGCGCCTCGTTGCTGGAGGCGCGATCAAGCTGAGGCTGGCTGTTCGCACTGCCGTGCAGCATGGTCTTCACCATCCTCCCCCTCTTCCTCTCGCCTCGCCGAAGCGATCTCCTCCGCCGAAGTCTTCACCTTCGTCGGGTTCAGCCCGAACCACTCTTTCGCTGAGCGACACCGCCATCATTTACCTCGTGAGCAAAGGCACCGGTGTCGGTGTAATTGGTGATCGCCGAGCACGCTGATGATAGCCGGCTGCACCACCTCTAGCTCGTCGGCCTCCTGCCGCCAGTGCTCACCGGGCCAAGTTCAGCCCAGACACCAAGATCGGATTTAACTCTAGCGCCCGCTTAGCGCTGGACCGAGCTGCAGAGGCCTTCCAAGCCTCGAAGCGGCCGATCACATTTCCAGCCGCCGCCAGTCCGATCAGGTGCGGGAACCACCTCCAGCCGAGGGCGGCCAGCATTTGCGCCAAAGACGCCGAAGACGCGGAGCATGCGTGAGCCGGCTGCAGCGGGCTTGAATCACCGTGGCTGGTCTCAAGTGACCGCCAGCGTCCGTGCAATCTCGACCCCCGCACGCCATCGTGCATCACGGTGGGCCTCGATGAGCTTGGCATGGCAACGGAGTAGCCGTGGAAGTAATCTGCACAAAGAAGAAAGAAGCGAACAAAGTCGTAAGACAAACCAGATGGTAGGGGGCAAGCAAAGGGACGAAGAAGAAGGCGGCCTACCGTCACCAAATCTTCAATCCGCCATAGCCTTTGTTTAGCGCTAAATCCGGCCCAACTTGCCGCCTCGGTCTCATATTCGGCTTTGAGGGTGGCTCGCTGTCCTGCGCCGCCTTTCAGGGCCGCTTTATGGCTCTCCTCCCGGTCGGCCAGTTTCTTGGCCTGCGATCACGTTCTCTCGGCCAGGCGTTGCACTCGGCTTCCTTGGCTGCCAAGGGCGGTCTGAACCCGCCTAGCTGCTCCCTCAAGTCGGCATTGGCCCTGCAGATATGAAGAAGAAGAAAACGCATAAGGAAGAAGTCGTCAGAAAGATCCGACCGATCGCCAGCAATCGACCCGAATCTCGGGACTACACCCAGGGTACTGACGCCGCCCACATGAGATCAAAATGAAGCACTTACTCCGGCCTGAGTCGGATAAGCGGTCTTCCGTTCATCTCCTGGGCCTGGAGTTGAAAGCAGCCGCGGGAGGTTGCGATATTCCTGCAAGTAGGACGAGGTGCAAATAAGAACAAGACAACGATCGGTCTCATAAAGAGTTCCAAGCCGCTTCGCTCAGCAGCCGACTCGAACTCGGGACTACACTCAGCAGGTATTGACACGCCCCATGGAAGAAATCAAGAGCAATCGATGAAAGCGGAGGACTCACCCGAATGGCCGTCTGGCCGCAAGAAACTCTTGAGTATACTGCTTGCGCTGTGGCTCGGGATCAAGCCGTTCCGACATCCTGCACCACCACGCTCAGACGGCCGCCCCACCGCCCGGACGCCCACCTGCACGAGCCGACGCTGGCCGCCCAGATCTCGGGCCGACGGGTTGGAACCCGTGGCTTTCTACGGCTCCAAGGCTGAAGTCGCTTTTCCTCAGCTGCCGACGAGACGGCGACAGACCACAAGATCCGCCCTCACGCCGGCTTGCCTCCACCGCCGGCCGAGGCGACACCTCAGCCGCCGCCTTTGGCCTGTTCTCGTCTCTGTGGTGGCGGTGCGCCTCCCCCTCCAGACGATCGCATCGCCTCCTCCCTCCACATACCGCCGTGTGACGCGTCATGCCCGGCAGGGCGCTGGGATATCGGGGGCCACGGTGCGAAGGGGGATGATGAGCTGCGGAGGCTGGTTACGCAGGGCCTCCGCCTCCCTCTCCGCGGCCGCGGCCTCCGCCCGATCCTTGGCCGCCGCGTTGATAACCCACAAGTATAGGCGATCGCAACAGTTTTTGAGGGTAGAGTATTCAACCCAAATTTATTGATTCGACACAAGGGGAGCCAAAGAATATTCTCAAGTATTAGCAGCTGAGTTGTCAATTCAACCACACCTGGAAACTTAGTATCTGCAACAAAGTGTTTAGTAGCAAAGTAATATGATAGTGGTGGTAACGGTAACAAAAGTAAAGACAGCAAAAGTAATGTTTTTGGTATTTTTGTAATGATTGTAACAGTAGCAATGGAAAAGTAGATAAGCGAGAACCAGTATATGGAAAGCTCAGAGGCACCGGATCGTGATGGATAATTATGCCGGATGCGTTCGTCATGTAACACTCATAACATAGGGTGACATAGAACTAGCTCCAATTCATCAATATAATGTAGGCATGTATTCCGTAAATAGTCATACGTGCTTATGGAAAAGAACTTGCATGGCATCTTTTGTCCTACCCTCCCGTGGCAGAGGGTCCTATTGGAAACTAAGGGATATTAAGGCCTCCTTTTAATAGAGAACCGAACAAAGCATTAGCACATAGTGAATACATGAACTCCTCAAACTATGGTCATCACCGGGAGTGGTCCCGATTATTGTCACCTTGGGGTTGCCGGATCATAACACATAGTAGGTGACTATAGACTTGCAAGATAGGATCAAGAACACACATATATTCATGAAAACATAATAGGTTCAGATCTGAAATCATGGCACTTGGGTTCTAGTGACAAGCATTAAGCATAGCAAAGTCATAGCAACATCAATCTCGTAACATATAGTGGATACTAGGATCAAACCCTAACAAAACTAACTCGATTACATGATAAATCTCATCCAACCCATCACCGCCCAGCAAGCTCACGATGGAATTACTCACGCACGGCGGTGAACATCATGAAATTGGTGATGGAGGATGGTTGATGATGACGACGACGATGAATCCTCTCTCCGGAGCCCCGAACGGACTCCAGATCAGCCTCCCGAGAGAGATTAGGGCTTGGCGGCTCTCAGATCGCAAAACGCTGATGAAACTTTTTTCTAATTTTTTCTCCCCCAAAGCCAATATATGGATTTAGAGTTGGCGTCGGAGGGTCTCCAGTGGGCCCACGAGGTAGGGGGCGCGCCAGAGGAGGGGGGCGCGCCCACCCTCGTGGACAGGTGTGGGCCCCTGGTCTTCATCTTTACGAGGATTTTTATTATTTTTATAAGGCATCCGTGGAGTTTCAGGTCATTCCGAGAACTTTTGTTTTCTGCACATAAAACAACATCATGGCAATTCAGCTGAAAAGAGTGTCAGTCCGGGTTAGTTCCATTCAAATCATACAAGTTAGAGTCCAAAACAAGGGCAAAAGTGTTTGTAGAAGTAGATACGACGGAGACGATCACGCGTCGGCTTGCGCCCGCCGACTTCTCCGCTGCCTCGAGCCGCCTCCTTCGCCTCCCGGCCTCCCGCGCCTCATGTGGACAGGTGTGGGCCCCTAGTCTTCATCTTTGGCGAGGATTTTTATTATTTTTATAAGGCATCCCGTGGAGTTTCAGGTCATTCCGAGAACTTTTGTTTTCTCGCAAGATAAAACAACATCATGGCAATTCTTAACAAAACGGCGCCATCTTCGGTTAGTTCCATTCAAATCATACAAGTTAGAGTCCAAAACAAGGGCAAAATTGTTTGTAAAGTAGATACGACGGAGACGATCACGCGCCGGCTTGCGCCCGCCGACTTCTCCGCTGCCTCCTAAGCCACCTCCGCCTCCTTCGCCTCCCGCCTCCTCCTTTCAGCAAATATTATAACTAACCACATTTGCAATAATTCTCAGGTCTCATGTTTACTCATATCAATAACATAATCAGCTAGCAAGTCATAATAATAAATCTCGGGTGACAACACTTTCTCAAAACAATCATAATATGATATAACAAGATGGTATCTCGCTAGCCCTTTCTGAGACCGCAAAATATAAATGCAGAGCACCTTCAAAGATCAAGGACTGACTAGACATTGTAATTCATGGTGAAAGAGATCCAATCATAGTCATACCCGATATGAATTAACAATAATGAATGCAAATGACAGCTGTGCTCTCCAGCTAGTGCTTTTAATAAGAGGGTGATGACTCAACATGAAAGTAAATAGATAGGCCCTTCGCAGAGGGAAGCAGGGATTTGTAGAGGTGCCAGAGCTCGATTTTGAAATGGAGATAAATTATATTTTGAGCGGCATACTTTCATTGTCAACATAACAACTAAGAGATAACGATATCTTCCATGCTAAACAAATTATAGACGGTTCCCAAACAGAATGGTAAAGTTTATACCCCCCCTCCTCCACAAGCATCAATCCATGGCTCGCTCGAAACAACGAGTGCCTCCAACATTCAACGGGTCCCGTGGGGAGTTTTGTTTGCAATTATTTTGATTTAGTTTGCATAAAGAATGGACTGGGCATCCCGGTGACCAGCCATTTTCGTGGAGTGAGGAGCGGAGTCCACTCCTCTTGAGAATAACCCGCCTAACACGAAAGATAAGGGCAGCACTAGTTGATATATGAGCTATTCAAGCATGCAAGACAGAATGATTATTTGAAGGTTTAGAGTTTGGCACATACAAATTTACTTGGAACGGCAGGTATATACCGATATAGGAAGGTATAGTGGACTCATATGGAATAACTTTGGGGTTTATGATTGGATGCACAAGCAGTATTCCCGCTTAGTACAAGTGAAGGCTAGCAAAAGACCGGAAGCGACCAACTAGAGAGCGACAACAGTCATGAACATGCATTAAAATTAATAAACATTGAATACAAGCATGAGTAGGATATAATCCACCATGAACATAAATATCGTGAAGGCTATGTTGATTTGTTTCAACTACATGCGTGAACATGTGCCAAGTCAAGTCACTTAAATCAATCAAAGGAGGATACCAACCCATCATACCACATCACAACCATTTTAATAGCATGTTGGCACGCAAGGTAAACCATTATAACTCATAGCTAATAAAGCATGGCACAAGCAACTATGATCTCTAATTGTCAATGCAAACATGTTTATTCATAATAAGCTGAATCAAGAACGACAGACTCATCATATTTACAAAAACAAAAGAGGTCGAGTTCATACCAGCTTTTCCCATCACAGTCACCCATCATATATCATCATAATTGCCTTTCACTTGCACCCAATCGAACGTGTGAATAATAATAAGAGTGCACGGCATTGACTAAGCTGAATCATGCGAGCATTCAATAAACAGGAGAAGACAAGGCAATATGGGCTCTTGGTTAAATCAACAATAATGCATATAAGAGCCACTTCAACAATTTAATTATGGTCTTCTCCATCGACCCCCAAAGAAAAGAAAAGGAATAAAACTATTTACACGGAAAGCTCCCAACAAGCAAAAGAATAACGGAAATATTTTGGGTTTTTTTTTAATTATTACTACTACAGCAGAAAAATAAACTACTACTAATTTTTTGTTTTTTCTTAAGGTTTATTAAACACACAAGAAGAAAGGAGGAAAAGGAAAATAAACTAGCATGGATATTATAGTGAAAGAGTATGAGCACCGACATCTAGCAATGAGTGTGTGTGAAATTGAATATAATGTCGGTGAGAAATACGTATTCCCCTAAGATTAGGCTTTTGGCCTGTTGGTCTATTGCCGTGGATAGCCGGCCGATACCCGTAGGTGTAGTGGGTCGATCGCGATGCAGAATAGTTGGGATCATAATGTGATGAAGAGGACTCTGACTGCCTTCGGCTGGCAACCTCCTCTGGATCCCAAGAAAAAACGGATAGTCGTGGAGGCTCATCTTGTGGTTCCGGTTTCGGGGCTGGTGCAGGATTCCGATAGGCTTGAACAGCCGCCCACAGAACGATGTAAGGACCTATAGACAAGTTAAACAAAGAGGAGCAGCAAAGTAATAGTCTCGTGGTGATGTTTATCAAAGTACAATTTATATTCGAGCCCCCTTCATGACTCTTAACAAGAAAATCATGAGCTAGCATACTTTATAATCTAAATAAGCACGGGCAACGCTGTTTCTTCTTTCTCCTCATGCCTAATAGGTATTTCAAAATATTCAGCTAGGCGTGAAGCATAAATGCCTCCAAAGATGTGGGCCCTTAGTACGGTTCAGACTTAACCGCCTAGCAACAATTCCACCCATACTAACAGCGTTATTATGTATAAACCATGGAACAAAATAATAATATCAGGAATGCTAAGGTTTCCATAGTTTCGCGACCAATCAAGCAACGACTAGCAAATAAGGCAAAGTAGCGTAAAACAGGAAAATGTATGCTAGTAATTCTTGCATCGAAACCTTCCTGGTTTCTCCCACAAGGATAGTGTTAATAAAAGCTTCCACTTCATTACGGTGTGGTTCATCTAAGGTGCCCTCAAAAGTTATTTTGCAAACCTCGCAAAATTCAGCTAATGTCATCTCCTTAACAACGCCATATAAATGGAACTCTACTGTTGGAGGTGATTTCTTAGGGAAAAGTAGAAGTTCTGCACAAAAGTATTTGTGAGTAAGAGATACCGATGACGTTGGTCGCGGAGGAAGTCTCGTGAGGCGGCGCTCAATTAATAGATAGAAATCCTCATAAATCCTGGCTCTCCTCAAGAAGTCATCGGAAGGCCATTCACACGGCCGGACCTCCGTGGTGCGAGGAAAATTAAATTTGGGCTTCTGCTCTTCTTCCTTTTGTTTTTCCCTCGAGCTTTGTCTCGACGAGCCCCTCAAAAGTCTCTTCATTATTTATGAAATAATCTGAAATTTTTAGTAACTTCAAACAAAAGTGAACCAATTTCAATAAAACTGAGAGCAATTACTCATACAAGTGCCTAGAGCATATATCAAGCATTAGAACTACTTGGAACCATATAAATTTGACATGCAAGCTCAAGAACATGGTCACCTATGCAGCACAAATTTGCAATGAATAAAGCACTAGAACAAAACTAATTGGACCAATGGAGGAGTCACATACCAAGGAACAATCTCCCAAGCAGTTTTAAGAGAGGTGCTTTGAGCAAGGAGATCGAAAATCACAGCAAAAGTGACTGGAACACGAGCTTGAGTTGGTTTTTGGGTTTGTGGAGGCAGAGGAAGAAGATGGGTGCAAGGATAAGTGGAGGAGGGCCACCGTGGCCCACGAGGCAGGGGCGCGCCGGGGTAGGGCGCCTCCACCCTCGTGGCCAGTGGCAGCTCCCCGCTGTAATTTTTGCACTATAAATCCTCAAATATTCTCAAAAAATCATATTAAATTGGCATGGCATTCTGAGGACTTTTATTTCCGGGGTATTTTTATATTGCACAAATAAATCAGGAAATAGATAGAAAAAAAATACTATTTTTACTTTATTTCTACTAACTAAATGAAAATATAAAGAGGGTACAGAAGGTCGTGCTTCTAGTTTCATCCATCTCATGCTCATAAAAAAGAATCCACTAACAAGGTTGATCAAGTCTTGTTAACAAACTCATTCCGGTAATCATGGAACCGGAGAAATTTCGAATAACACTATGTTACCTCAACGGGGATATGGACATCCCCAATAATAAGTATATCATATTTCTTCTTGACAGTAGGGAGAGGAAATTCAAAACCTCCAAATATAATCGATGGAATTTTTCCAATAGAGTTGATACTATGAATTTGAGGTTGTTTCTCGAAAGTGTACCGTATGCTCATTACCATTAACATGAAAAGTGACATTGCCTTTGTTGCAATCAATAATAGCCCCTGCAATATTAAGGAAAGGTCTTCCAAGAATAATAGACATACTATCGTCCTCGGGAATATCAAGAATAACAAAGTCCGTTAAAATAGCAGCGTTTGCAACCACAACAGGCACATCCTCACAAATGCCGACAGGTATAGCAGTTGATTTATCATCCATTTGCAAAGATATTTCAGTAGGTGTCAACTTATTCAAGTCAAGTGTACGATATAAAGAGAGAGGCATAACAACACCGGCTCCAAGATCACATAAAGCAGTTTTAACATAATTTCTCTTAATGGAGCATGGTATAGTAGGTACTCCTGGATCACCAAGTTTCTTTGTTATTCCACCCTTAAAAGTATAATTAGCAAGCATGGTGGAAATTTCAGCTTCCGGTATCTTTCTTTTATTTGTAACAATATCTTTCATATATTTAGCATAAGGATTCATTTTGAGCATATCAGTCAATCGCATACGCAAAAAGATGGGTCTAATCATTTCAGCAAAGCGCCAAAATCCTCATCATCCTTTTCTTGGATGGTTTCGAGGAAATGGCATGGGTTTCAACCCATGGTTCTCTTTCTTTACCGTGCTTCCTACCAACAAAATCTCTCTTATCATAACGTTGATTCTTTGATTGTGGGTTATCAAGATCAACAGCAGGTTCAACTTCTACATCATTATCATTACTAGGTTGAGCATCATCATGAACATTATCATTAACATTTTCACTGGGTTCATGTTCATTACCAGATTGTGTTTCAGCATCAAACATAGAGATATCATTTGGATTATCAGGTGGTTCAGCAACAGGTTCACTAGAAGTTTGCACAGTCCTATCATTTTTCTTTTTCTTCCTTTTAAAAGAACTAGGTACATCAATATTATTTCTCTGAGAATCTTGCTCGATTCTCTTAGGGTGGCCTTCAGGATACAAAGGTTCCTGAGGCATTCTACCATTTCTAGTAGCCAGTCTAACAGCATAATCATTTTTCTTACTATTAATTTCATCAAGCACTTCTTTCTAAGCTTTAAGTACTTGTTCTACTTGAGTGGTAACCATGGAAGCATGTTTGCTAACAAGTTTAAGTTCACCTATAATATTGGCCATATAATCACTCAAGTGTTTAATCATAAAGGTATTTTGTTTTAATTGTCTACCAGAATAGCATTAAAGTCATCTTGCTTAAAAAATAAACTTATCAAACTCATCCAAGCACTGACTAGCAATTTTAGTAGGAGGTACTTCAGCTTTATCATATCTATAGAGAGAATTTACCTTTACTACCTGTGTCGGGATATCGGGATCAGAGGTTCTTCAATAAATAAAGAATTGAGATCATACACTTCTTCAACAAAGTGTAAATTAAGACCATGTATTTCTTCAATAGGAAGTAAATTTTAACATCTTCAGCTTTAATACCTTTTTCTTTCATAGATTTCTTTGCCTCTTGCATTTCTTCAGATCGAGAAATAGAACACCTCTCTTCTTCGGAGTTGGTTTAGGAATAGGCTCAGAATTGGCTCAGTGAGCTGGCTCGGAGTTGGCTCAGAGGTGCCCAATTATTTTCGCTTGTCAACATATTATTCAATAGAATTTCAGCTTCATCCGTGTTCTTTCCCTGAAAAGAGAACATGCACAACTATCCGGTAATCTCGAAGCATCGGTTAGTCCATTATAAAAGATATCAAGTATTTCAGGTTTCTTAAGAGGATGATCAGCAAAGCATTATAACTTGAGAAGCCTCCCCAAGCTTGTGGGAGACTCTCTTCTTCAATTTGCACAAAATTATATATATCCCTCAAAGTAGCTTGTTTCTTATGAGCAGGGAAATATTTAGCAGAGAAGTAATAAATCATATCTTGGGGACTACGCACACAGCCAGGATGAAGAGAATTAAACCATATCTTAGCATCACCCTTTAATGAGACCGGAAACATTTTGAGTATATAAAAGTAGCGCGATCTCTCATCATTAGTAAACAGGGCAGCTATATCATTTAACTTAGTAAGACGTGCCACAACAGTTTCAGATTCATAGCCATAAAAAGGATCAGATTCAACCAAAGTAATTATATCAGGATCAACAGAGAATTCATAATAATCCTTATCAGGAACACAGATAGGTGAAGTAGCAAAAGCAGGGTCAGGTCTCATCCTATCTCTAAGAGATTCTTTACTCCATTTAACTAGCAGCCTCTTAAGTTCATATCTATCTCATAAGCAAAAATAGCTGCGAGAAGATTCAGCATCAAAAAGATAACCCTCAGGAATAGCAGTATATTTTCATCATCACTTTCATCATTGTACTCAGTTTCAATAATTTCTCTTTCTCTAGACCTAGAAATTTGTTCATCTAGAAATTCACCAAGGGGCACACTAGTATCAAGCATAGAAGTAGTTTCATCATAAGTATCATGCATAGCAGAAGTCGCATCATCAATAACAAGCGACATATCGGAACAAATAGCAGAAGTAGGTTTAGGTGTCGCTAGCTTACTCATAACAGAAGGTGAATCAAGTGCAGAGCTACATGGCAGTTCCTTACCTCCCCTCGTAGTTGAGGGATAAATTGTTATCTTAGCGTCTTTCATGTTCTTCATAGTGTCCAGCAGATATAAATCCCAAGTGACTCAAAGAATAGAGCTATGTTCACCGCAAGGCGCCGTAAAAGGTCTTGATAACCCACAAGTATAGCGGATCGCAAAAGTTTTTGAGGGTAGAGTATTCAAGCCAAATTTATTGATTCGACACAAGGGGAGCCAAAGAATATTCTCAAGTATTAGTAGCTGAGTTGTCAATTCAACCACACCTGGAAACTTAGTATCTGCAGCAAAGTGTTTAGTAGCAAAGTAATATGATAGTGGTGGTAACGGTAACAAAAGTAAAGACAACAAAAGTAATGTTTTTGGTATTTTTGTAATGATTGTAACAGTAGCAATGGAAAAGTAGATAAGCGAGAACCAGTATATGGAAAGCTCGTAGGCACCGGATCAGTGATGGATAATTATGCCGGATGCAGTTCGTCATGTAATAGTCATAACATAGGGTGACGCAGAACTAGCTCCAATTCATCAATATAATGTAGGCATGTATTCCGTAAATAGTCATACGTGCTTATGGAAAAGAACTTGATGACATCTTTTGTCCTACCCTCCGTGGCAGCGGGTCCTATTGGAAACTAAGGATATTAAGGCCTCCTTTTAATAGGAACCGAACAAAGCATTAGCACATAGTGAATACATGAACTCCTCAAACTATGGTCATCACCGGAGTGGTCCCGATTATTATCACTTTGGGGTTGCCGGATCATAACACATAGTAGGTGAGTATAGACTTGCAAGATAGGATCAAGAACACACATATATTCATGAAAACATAATAGGTTCAGATCTGAAATCATGGCACTCGGGCCCTAGTGACAAGCATTAAGCATAGCAAATTCATAGCAACATCAATCTCAGAACATAGTGGATACTAGGGATCAAACCCTAACAAAACTAACTCGATTACATGATAAATCTCATCCAACCCATCACTGTCCAGCAAGCCTACGATGGAATTACTCACGCACGGCGGTGAACATCATGAAATTGGTGATGGAGGATGGTTGATGATGACGACGACGACGAATCCCCCCCTCCGGAGCCCCGAACGGACTCCAGATCAGCCCTCCCGAGAGAGATTAGGGCTTGGCGGCGGCTCCGTATCGCAAAACGCGATGAAACTTTTTCTCTGATTTTTTTCTCCCCGAAAGCCAATATATGGAGTTGCCGTCGGAGGGTCTCCAGGGGGCCCACGAGGTAAGGGGCGCGCCCAGGAGGAGGGGGCGCGCCCCCCACCCTCGTGGACAGGGTGTGGGCCCCCTGGTCTTCATCTTTGGCGAGGATTTTTTATTATTTTTTATAAGGCATCCCGTGGAGTTTCAGGTCATTCCGAGAACTTTTGTTTTCTGCATATAAACAACATCATGGCAATTCTCTGAAAACAGCGTCATCCGGTTAGTTCCATTCAAATCATACAAGTTAGAGTCCAAAACAAGGGCAACGTGTTTGTAAAAGTAGATACGACGGAGACGATCGCGCGCCGGGTTGCGCCTCCGCCGACTTCTCCGTAGTCTCGAGCCGCCTCTGCTCGCTTCGCCTCGCCTCCTCCCGCGCCTCTCGCGCTCGCTCCGCCCGCCGCTTAGGAGATCGGCGCTGGGGTCCACGCTGCAGCACTGCAGACCTCCCACCGCCTCCAACTATGGAGGCGGCAGGGCCGCCAAGGAAAGCGGGTGTCGGCGCTCGGGAACGGGGTCCCAGATTTGCTCGCTCGCGCCTGCGGCGTGGCTCAAAGGAGGCCCAGGACAGCCCATCTTTATCAACACAAGCTCAAGACCCTCACGAGGGGCCAAGCCTCGCGGGGCGGACGACGAGGGAGCTTCCATAGGCACGGCCTCGTCAGGCTGGCTCATCAGGAGGCGGAGAGTTCAAGGCAGGGTACCTCGCGAGGTGCCCGTGACGCAAGCCATGACGACCAAGGGCGCCAGTCGGGCGCCAGCCGCGCAGCGTCCTCCTTTCCTCTTTGGTGCAAAGGGAGCAAGCGCAGGCAAGAGCATCAAGCAAAGGCATCCGTTTCGGTGCAACAAGACCAAGACCAGCCCCAACGGCTGGAATGCAGTCATCATGGAGCCCTAGCAGCGCGTCATCACGAGCTTTGGCAAAAGCGAGGACCAACTTTAGTCAGGATAAGTGTACCCGTTGTTCCCTTCAAATGGCCAATTGTTTGCGCCCTTCCGCCAATATTTGGGAAGAGGCCTGTGGCCTTCGCTCTATATAAGTAGAGCTAGCCACCATAGGAGGGGATTTGAGGATTCTCCGTCCTCCCGCGGCATTTTGGGATCCAGAGAGAGAGATAGAGACCCGATCCTCAAGCCGAGCGACGGATACCACTTAGCGTTTCATCACACCCACCAAGAAATGACCTCGCGAGGTTGTTCTTCCCCAGACTGTTCCTCATCAGCCCAAGAGGCTATCCACACACCACACACCGGGTAGGGTATTACACCACGATGGTGGCCTCAACCAAAGATAAATGCTGCGCCTTGTGCTGTTCTTGTTAGTAGTTTAGGTCCCTGCGATTCGGCGAGGTACGAGACGGTGGAGGGTTGGATCTCCGCCGCACCCCTGTAGTTCGAACCTTAAGGGTCCGCTGAACCCGAATCCACATTTGGCGCGCCAGGTGCGCCGAATCCGCCTTCTGCCACCTCGTGTCTGTCAGATCGCCATCGCCATGACTGCGACTGCTGGCAACCCCGACCCTTGGGCGGTGTGGCCTCGCCACGCAGAGCCGCCTCGGGCGACCCGTGCCCAGTGCAGCTCGCGGTCCGCAGGGCGCTGCAGGTCATGGGCGACGCTGACAGGCTTCACGGCTCTCACACTGCGACAGGGCGGTCGGCAGCAAGAGCCTCCAACCACGCCGCGACCACATCACCGTAAACCCGCCGGAAGCAGGCGAACTCGAGGGCCGCGCTCACAGTAGCCCGAGAGCTGCTGCAGTGCAGACGGGCTTGAGAGCGACCGCGACGTGCTTGCTGGAGCGAGTGGCGGAGCTCTGGTTTCGCCGCCACTGGGCTCACCCTTCGCACCCAACTCCAACCTCAGGCCGAGGGCGGCCCAGGCTCCGCTACCATGGCTGGCTCCGGGTTACTCCATCACTGGGCGAAAGCTGTTGGCTGCCGGGCAGCGGCGGGTTGCCCGCCCGCCCGCTGGAGAAGAAGGACCCACGCAACTCACGGCCTCGTGGACAGCGCCACCACCCCACGGCGGGCGATCAAAAAGAGCAGCGAGGCATGCTCAAGACTACGGCGTGGCCTTCGGATGACGGGCGCGGAAGAATACGTGCCCCACATGATGGACCAAGGGCACCCGCATGAGGGAGAACAAGACTCGCTCCTCAGCCCAATCTGGGGGGATGAGGCGCCAGAAGCCGCGCTCTTTCAGGAGTCTCGAGACAGTCCCACTGGTCACGCCGGGCGACGATTATCGGGTACCTTCTTCCTCAAGAGCAAACATACGCTAACCATAGGTCGCAGGAGGTACAGTCGCCACGACGAGCTGGCTGCCCTCCCCCAGCCTCCTACCCTCTCGGGGGGGGCGAGGGGCTACGGAGAGGGAAGAGATCCGACATCACCACCGCTGCTTGAGTAAGGCGTTCTCAGGAGGTAGGCCTTCCGCTGGGAGGTGCCTCGTGGCCTGCCTCAGCGGAGGACCCGTGGTCTTCGGGAACCACTGGCGATCGCCTACCCCACCGGCGGCGCTCTTGGTTTCGGCCGTCGTTGGTGGCACTAGAGTGTGGCGCAAGGCGGGGCCTCGTCTGGGCGATATGAAGCAAGGCCGGTACTGTGAAGAAGGCCCAAGGATCGTGAAGCTCGCCGCCCGTGACACTCTCACGTAATAATGAGTGGGGCAGACACGCCCGAGTCTCGAGGGTGCCGGCCTAAGGCCCCGGGGCCCTCCTACGCCCATGTAGCAGCACTTAGCTCATACTGGTGAGAAGACGCCCAAGACTAGACTAGGTGCCGGACGCGGCCTTTTTCTGCTTTCATTTGGTTTTCCCTCTAGCTGTCGTTTTCCCCTGTTGGATTTAAGTTGAATTTGAGCTTGAAGATTTGCGCGTATTCGGGGAAGGGGTGCTTAGTCTCGTTCGAGCAAATCTCTCGCGTTTTCGGTTACGACTCCGCCTCAGCTGCCTACCCTCGAGGGCCCCTCGCGAGCCGGGCCAGGCCAAGCTTGCGCGCAGCCCAGCCTGTCACCGCCGCGTCCTCTCCGGAGGGTTTTTACTGCAGGTCCTACGGACTCGATCAGTGGGCGCTCAGATCGCCTCAGCCTCCCACAGGTTATCTCGGGGCTCGTACGAAACAAAGGTAAACCATCCAACTAGCGCAACGCTTAGCCAACCACTTGGCGCTGGGCGATGGGCGCTAGACACTGCTAATACGAAGAACACAAGTTTTACATGAGGGGCCCCTCCCAAAATGCTCTCACCTCCATCAGGCCAAAACCTGAGTTCTATTCATGCAGGTAATGGAACAAGGACAATACATGATCACCGGACAAATCCCCAATGCATCCTCGGAGCACCTCCCGAGCCGCTGTCGGCCGCTGGCCTCGCCGTCGCTGTTCATGTGATCGCTGGCGTGTCCGGGCCGCTCACCACGCCGCCTTCATCGGCGGCCACGCCCACGCCGCTGCCGTCCGCGAAGGCCCGGACGAGGCATCCACGCTGTCTTCCACCCAAAGGCGCTGTGTCGCCCTGCATAACCCGGGAATCGGGGCGATGGCTGCGCTAAAATCGGGTGAGGGTCCATGTCCCGGAGATGGCTGAAGACGCGAGAGAAGGCGCGCCCAGCAGCGCGCCTGCTCCTCCTCCACCAACCTGTCGCCCCCGACCGATCCGTGCCTCCACCCGCGCCACCACGCCGCTGAAGAACGAAAGGTTGCCGGCGTGAGTTAACGCGGCGGCGGTTGGCCTACTCCGCCGCAGATATTATCCAAAGCTACGTTAGCTATTTCCCGGGCGCATGCAGCAAGGGACAGTGCTCGTGCTCCAAGATTCGCCACGACACATCTCGTCCGCATTACTCGCGCGCAACAGCCTCGCCTCCTCCACCCGCGGCGAAGAAGGAGCGCCGGCCGAGAGGCGATGGACTCCTCTCGCCACCGAGGGCGGCCCGAAGAGCATCGCCCGCCGTCGCCTCCTCCAGTTTGGCCTCAAGGCAGCAGTCCTGCCTCAGCCTCGGCCTTGATCAACCCTAACCGCTCCTCAAACTCGCGGCCGAGGTTCGAGCGCCGCCGCCACTGGGCGTCCGAGCCTCCTCCATGACACGGGCTTCCTGCTGCAACCTCATCCTCTGCCCGGCCGCCAAGTGCTCCTCGTCTCCAGCGCCAGATTGCACAAGATTGGCGGCTTCAAGCCGCCTCTTCACTTCCTGCAGAGCTCCGCGAGTCGCCAGAGGCCACCTTCATCGACGCAAGGGCTGCCTCGCGCAGCTCCGCTTGCTCCTCCAACGAGTGGCACCTGGCCAGGGCTTCCCGTGCCCGCTCCTACACCGCCTCTCACCGCCTATTAGCTGCCCGGGCCTCCTCGACGGCCCGAGAACAGGCCTCCCGAGAGGCTGCCAGCGACGCCTTGGCCTCTTCATCATCAAGCTCGGCGACGCGGCGCAAGGGCGGCAGCGCCCTCAAGGCTTCACGACTCAGCGCAGGCCTCGGCCTCAAGGCGTGGTTCGTCAACAAGCTCTTCACCAAGAAGGCTCACCGTGTCGGCCGCCCTTCAAAGAAATCTTGGCGAGGCGCGACGCTCCCAAGGCCACAGCGCGCCCTCCACACCATCGACCGCCCAGACGGGCGCCGGAGCAGCGACCAACACTCCTCCGGCAGGGGGCTGGGGCTGGCACTCGCGACGGCCGGGCGCGCTGGCCAAGCCTGCCTGAGCCAGCCTTATCCCTGCACGAGGTGCGCAGAAGCACCTCAGCCAATCACCGTCCATGACCAGGCGAGAAGCCCACGGCAGGCTAGCTATGCCTCGGGAAGGCTCGCGAGGAAGGATCGCGAGGCGCGCAGGGCCACAACGCGCCTCGGGACGGTTCACCTCCCCGGTCGCCCTCACCACAAGAGCTCCACTGCTTGGAGCACTCGAGGACTGGGGAGGGGGCGAAGCCGGGGAGGACGGCTCCTCACCCGTCTCCATGAGCTCGGCAGGAAGGGGCCTGTAGGGCAGGGATCAGTACAAGCAGCGGAAGAATCAAGAGCTGGAGAAGGAGAAGGCTTACTCGTCAAGAGCAAAGTACTTCCTGCGCTCAGCCAGGCGACAAGGGTAATCATCGCCTGGGCCTCCCTTCTTCCGGAGGGCCTCAAGTTCACGCGAAACGACCCAAGATTTGAGCGCAGGATCAGCTCAAGCGAGGGAGAAGATCAAAGGCGGCTATGCTGGGGCATCCGCTGACGCGCAGCACTAGTCGCCTCACCAAGAGAAGCAGCGGGGCCTGGGGGCTCCAACCGCAGGCGCCATGGGCGGCTGCCTGCTGCCTCCCTCGGCAGCAGCATGAGCCTCAGGAGGTGCCCCTCACGAGCATCGCCAGCGCTGTCACCCGGGCGGGATCCTTCGCCTCGGCAGCTCAGGCCTCCCTGCTCCGCCACTTGAGGAGGAGCCGCCTTGGTCGATCGGAAGGGCTGTCACCACCACCGGATTCTCGCGAGGCCTCTCGAGACCAGCGGGCGCAGCCCCATTCATCGAAGATAGGCATCCGTTCACCAGATCACCCCTATTCCGCAGGGTACAGCAGAGCCCCTTCATGCCGGATGCCACCGGGTTAGGATCGCAATCAGATCGAGCACTTTCCTTAGCGCCAGCATCAGTCTTCTTCCGGAGCCTCATACGATCACCAGAGCTCGCCAAGGCCCACATCCGTGGGAATGGCGTTGAAGAGGAGCAATGCGCGATCAGAACTCCTTCACCACCTTGGGCGCCGCACACAAAAAGCAACCTCAGAACGCCAAGCGACGCCAGACAAAGACGAGCCGAGGGCTCAAAAGCCGCCTCTGCCCCACTGAATTGGGGACAGCAAAGCGAGGTCGGCTCAGATAGCGGGGGCTGGGCACCCCACATCCACGCATAACCACCTCTCGTGGTACTCAGCCGCGCGGAGGCAGGCTGAAGTCAATCCTCGAGGTCGCTGTCTCGGCGCGGCGACAAGCTCACACACGCCGAGCATTGAGTGGGGTCGACAAGGCCCGAGAGAAGAAGTGGCGCAGCAAGGCAACCGAGGAAGGATGCCCATCATTGCCTCACAAACGCAGGCGAAGACCGAGAGGAGAGTAATGGACTCAGACCCGATGCATCATGTGGATCCGATAATGGGAAAGCACGCATTGAAGAAATCGAGAAGGGGAACCAGTCCGCATACGTGGCGCCGTGAAAATACCGAACCTCGTTGACTATCCTGCCGATGGCAAGTGGGACGCGGCCAGGCCGTCGTCCTCCCGCATTCGTTGAAGGAGGTGGCCAGAGCCGAACTGACCTTGCCCAAGCCCTCCAGATTGAGTATGATCGACGGTCGACAGCGGAGAGGCCCGCAGTGGCGAGCAAGGCGAAGGCGCAGGTTTTTCCTTTCCCTTCTTCGCCGTAGCCATGGCGATCGAAAGGGGAAGGGGATTTGAGATTGATTGAAATGGAAGCTGGAGTTCGAGAGAGGAAGGACCGAGCACACAAGCAGCGAGAGGGGAACATATGTGCAGCAGCGTGTCCGCCTAGCAAGGCACGAAATAAGGAGGCGGGGAACAAAGTGCCGCCCACGCCCAATCAACCGCCACGCGTCGCCCGAGGTCAGAGGCTGTTAGGGCCCGCGACGCTCAAGACTTGCCCTTCGCCTCTCTGCTCGGCCAAGTTCGGGCGCCGCCATGGACCTGGGGCTGTTGTCGGCGTTCGGGAACGGGGTCCCAGACTTGCTCGGCTGCGGCTCTGCAGGCGTGGATCAAAGGAGGCCCAGACAGCCCATCTTTATCAACACAAGCTCAAGACCTCGCGGGGCCAAGCCTCGCGGGGCGGACGACGAGGAGCTTCCATAGGCACGGCCTCGTCAGGCTGGCTCATCAGGAGGCGGAGAGTTCAAGGCAGGGTACCTCGCGAGGTGCCCGTGACGCAACCATGATTTACCAAGGGCGCCACGGCGCCCGCCCGCAAGATGTCCTCCTTTCCTCTTTGGTGCAAAGGGAGCAAGCGCAGGCAAGAGCATCAAGCAAAGGCATCCATTTCGGTGCAACAAGACCAAGACCAGCCCCAACGGCTGGAATGCAGTCATCGTGGAGCCCAAGCAGGCGTCATCACCAGAGCCTTTGGCAGGCGAGGACCAACTTTAGTCAGGATAAGTGTACCCGCTGTTCCCCTTCAAAATGGCCAATTGTTGGCGCCCTTCCCGCTCAATATTTGGGAAGAGGCCCAGGGCCTTCGTCTATATAAGTAGAGCTAGCCACCATAGGAGGAGGACGGAGGATTCTCTGTCCTCCCGTGCGGCATTTTGGGATCCAGAGAGAGAGAGATAGAGACCCGATCCTCAAGCCAGAGCGACGGGATACCACTTAGCGGTTCATCACACCCACCAAGAACAGACCCTCGTGAGGCTGTTCTTCCTCAGACAGCTCTCATCAGCCCAAGAGGCAATCCACACACCACACACCGGAGTAGGGTATTACACCATGATGGTGGCCTGAACGAAGATAAATCTTGCGCCTCTTGTGCTGTTCTTGTTAGTAGTTTAGGTCCTCGCGATTCGGGCGAGGTACGAGACGGTGGAGGGTTGGATCTCCGCGCGCACCCCAGAGTTCGAACCTTAAGGGTCTGCCGGAACCCGAAATCCGACAGCGGGGCCCTGTTTGATAAGTCAAGGAAAAGGCTTAGAAGAATATCAACCGAAGAGAAAAAAAGAAAGGCGTGAGAAAATTGACACTTACGCCGAAATCGCCTGCAGCTGCTTCACCACCTTGCGGAAGCGGGCCGCCTTCGCGGCCGCCTCGTCCTGCTTGGTCGCCTCCGCAAAACCCTTGGGCCTCTTCGGCCGACTGCCAAAGAAGGCCGGCGCTGCCCGGCGTTTCTGCGCGCCACCACGAGCAGCTGGCGTGGCAGATGAGCCCGTGCCTTGATGATCGGACGCCGGCTGACGACGAGGAACAACTTCGGCCTCGTCGTCATCCGGCCAGTCCCCGAAGCCGGCCCCGAGATCGGGGCCACCTACCTCACCGCCTCCCCCTACGACGTCGTCGTCTAGGGCGGCCTCCCCCAAGTCGGGATCGTCCAAGTCGTCCGTCGCGTGGTTGGGGACGAACAGGCGCTCTATCCCCGCGGCTCTGGCCGCCGGCTAAAGGAGGGGGCTCTGCGAAAAACAAGCCGACTGATCAAGAGTCGGCCATTATGAACTCGGCAACGAGAGAAGAAGAAAATAAGGGAAGCTTTCCGAAGGCGGAGGATTGGCGCGAGAGTACGGCTCCTTGCCGAACCGCCAGTCCTCGGTGAGCTTGCAGTTGGCGATACAATTCACCATGTAAGATACCTCGTCATGAGGCATCTCCTTGGTGCTTAGCCGACTTGGGTCGAAACGACCGCTCATATAGCAAATCATATGAGGGCGGCCTTGGAGTGGGAGCACTCGGCGCTCCACGAAGGCTGCTATAAGGTCGGCCCCGGTCAGGCCTTCCGATTGGACCATCACCCGGAGCCGTGCGACGGTGCCATCCCCAGCTGGAGACAGCGTCCTGGCTCGATAGGACCATGAAGGCCGCCTCCGGCAAGAAGCGGGCGGCTACGAAGTCGGCAGATTGACGAAATGCGCCATAGCGACGGCGTTCTTCACGTAGAAGTAAGATTTTTGCCAGAGCTTCACCAACTGGATCAACGCGATGGGCGGAAATGGATTGTCGCCCGATCTCCGCACGACGAAGAAGGCACCGCATGGGGCGGGCACGCCCGCGACAGCGGTGCCGAGATTGGACTGGAAGAATTCCCCCCAGATTCGAGGGTGGGGAGGACGCCAAGGAAGCCTTCGCACAGAGTGACGAAGGCCGACAACAGCATCACCGTGTTTGGAGTAAGGTGGTGCGGCTGGATGTGGTAGAACTCCAGAAAGGCGCGGAAGAATCCGCTCGCCGGCAGGCCGACGCCAGCAGAGTAGTCTGAGCGAAGATTACCCGCCGTCCTCCTCCGGCCGGCGAGGTCTCCTTCTCCGGCGCGGGACGGGCCCGCACATAATCCGTGCCCGGCAACCGCCGCGTCTTGCGGAGGAAATCGACGTGGTCCTCGTGGACGTTGGAGCCGTCCCAGGAGCTGGACAGCGCCATGAGGATGGAGAGGCGACAGGAAAGGCGCGGCGGCGGAGGGCGCGCGACCCAGCTGCGGCAGAGCTATGGCGCGCCGAGAAGATTGGCGGAAGGGCAGCACGGTGGCAAGGAGCTACGACGATGGAGAGGAGAGAAGAAGAAGAAAATGGCGGAGCGAGGGCGAGCGTGCGAGCATCTGCCGCTCCCCCTCCTCCCTCTACTTATAGCCTCGTGCGACGAAGCCGAGGAGGCGAGGCATGGGGGGACGTGGGATTAACTGCACCCACTCCCCCACATCCCGCGATTATTGCGCCCTAACGGCATGCGGAAACTGCCATCAGAAGGCGAGCGGCCCGCTCGGGCCACAGAAGATCCACGCTTGGGCCAAGGCCTGGAAGTGGCGGGCCCCGGTCTGCGGTGACGCCCCGTCGCGCGCGTGGGCTGGCAGGCCCTTCCAGCTGGAGGGTGCCATGTGGCGCACAAGCGGCGAGCGGTCAGCCCGCCGCCTGGCTCGCGCGCCAGCTAGTTCCCGCCTTCAAGCTTCAAAACCTCCCAAAGACGGCACACCTAATCAAAGCCGGCTCCTAGCTGCCGGCTCCTCAAGATAGGAAGTTGATTGAGCTTCTCGTCCTCCCTTCAACCTCGAAGCCCAACCAGCTTCGGGGACTACTGTCGGAGTAAATGACCACGGGTAGCCTAGCCGGCTCCCCCTGGCTCTTCAGAAAAATTACCGGCTGATCGAGCCTTCAAGCGCCCTAGGCATAGGGTCGCCTACCCCTGGCTGGCTGTCTCTCAGGCCGACTACCGGGAGGCGGCCCGGCCCTAAACCCTCACGGAGAAAGCCACGAGAGGGCCGACTCCAAGAAGCCGGCCACGAGAAGGCCGACTCCAAGAAGCCGGCCCCCAGCAGGCGGCCAAGATCGTACCCTCAAACTCTGCACCCAGATAACGGCGATGAGACGGGGCGAGGCTACAGTGAAGCCTGCCACCCCCGAATCCCGAGCACGATATAGCCAAGCAGTCGCAGTCGGGCAGCCATCACCCATCCAGCTGCATTGTTGCCATGTTGACCATGACATCACCCACGACAAGTCTGTCAAGACGTTCGCAGGGCGGGCCCCTTCATCAGAGAGGCGCTGAAGGCGGCCAGGCCTCCCCAGTCGGCTGGGATGTGGCCGCTCCCAACAGCTGGCTTGCACCTCCCTCGAGGAGGCGCCCATTAAAGAGACAAGGCGAGGTAAGGCTACATAGTGGCGCCCGCCCGGTGGCCTCTGTAGCCATGCTTACCTCGACAAAGCCCTCATCATCAAGAGTGAGGCAACAGAACCAGCCCGACAAGATCCCCAAGCGGTGGGACCAGCTTGTCGACCAGAGGCCGACAGCGGCACGACTCACCACCGGGCGGGAGGCCCAAGAAATGCGGAGAAGCTTGAGCATAGATACATCGACGGCTAGGGCCCACGCCCAGCCGGATTACCATTGTACCACAGGTGGTAGGCCTATATAAACTCCCTGTGGCACCCATGCAAAGGGTTGATCTCTTAGAGTTTTAGACACTACATTGAGGGAGAAGAGCTAGCCTTGCCCTTCTTCTTCCTCTCACCAAACAGCTCAAGGAGCCTCTTGTAGCTACTTGTTGATCTAGTGATCATGCGAGACCCCGCAGCAGCGATGGAGTATTATCTCCTCGGAGAGCCCTGTGGGTAAGATCCGCCGTGCATGTCTTCACCTCATCCCGTTTCCAGGCACCGCCGATGTCTTATTGGCTCCCACAATGATAAGCCACCCGTTGGCATATGTCGCACCTACCACCCGACATCTAGGCACTCTGGAAAATGCCTCAGTGGTTGTCTTGCCCTTCCTCTCCTCGCATATCATCCTCGAGTTGCTCAACAATGATCGGATCTCGATTACCTTCACATCCAAGTCATAGAACTTACGCTACATGATCCTCTCCAGGTTCTCCTGGTTTTGAGTCAAGGTGGCCAGCCCTTCTCAATCCTCGAGTGGATGCAATCAAGTAGCCAAGTTGATCCTGTTTGCTCTTCAAGAAATAACGAGATGCCTCTTCCATTGTTGACATCTTGGCAGCCTTCTCAGGTCCTTGCCTTCTCCTTCTTTGCT